>CM072862.1:25140000-25260000 GCA_036937835.1 Pampus argenteus
TGTTCGCTGACCAACAATATACGTACATCACCAATAACAGTCTTTAAGTACTGTTGTTTGTGTGGATTGTTCCTTTAACAGGTGAACATTAATTTTCAGCTTTGAAGCTAAATTGTAAAAGGTCACCTGTGAGAGTGACGAAACCAAGGAGGAAGAAGAAGAGAGCAACGACAGGGACTCCATCCAGGGCCATTTAAATAATCAGCCATCCTGTCAGACAGGTGAAGCCGAGTGAGAGGAAACAGGCAGTCAAGCTGTCAGGAAACTAGTCAGCAGGTGATTTACGGTGACTCTCTCTAGCACACGCGCTGCTCTGATCTGGATATTTGGACAACAGACTAGATTTAAACAAACATGGCTGGCATGCATCGGCTTCGTCTTAACATGCAGTACATGTCAAACCATATACCAAAAGTATATGAGAAACCAGGTTCCCGTCAATCGAAAGAGTCATTTGTGCATTTATGCCTGACAGTCTTTAAAAATCATTTTAACAACATTACTACAGATGAATTTGTTTGATCGTCATCTGGCCTGTAAAAACATCAGCACGCAGTCGAAGAAATACAAACCCTGATCATGGTTCAGTAATAAAAGCTTAGAGGACAACACAGCGACTCTCCTGTGAGGCCGCTGAAGTAGTGATGGCACTGGGAAGCTGTAGTGAGCTCAGTGTGGTTCACAAATTATCGTCAACCTCGTCAGCATTTAGTGACAGAGCAGCGGCTGCTCCGCCATCGTCCTTCTACTTTACAGTTAGGTTTGAGACAAGACAATGTTTGTTAAGGTTTATAGTCCGTCATGTGGGTTTCCTGTTGCTCTGTGTCCAAATACAGCTCCAATAATTCGAGTGACAACATAAGCTTTAAATTAGGGGCTGCTAGACCGATTGTTTAAATCACCTTAATGATTAGTGAGAGACCTTCTGTTACATCACTCTTCTGAACATCTGATGCCTTAGTTAAGAAATAAAGACGACTTTTCAACAGGTTAGATGTGGAAACTAGCCTTCTTTCTCATATCCCCAGGACATACTGACGTAATGACGTGGCCGCTCCTCTGTTAAGATCACAGGATTAACTTTTGCTGCATGGAAATCAGTGAAAGATCAAACTTGTCTCCAGGGTGCTTCAACAAACAGGGAGCGAGAGATTCCTGCGACCTATAATAGAACAGGAAGCGGAACACCTTTTCATAGCATCACCACAGCCGGGACACCTGGTCAAATTATAGAACATTATATAAAGCACAGCGCTCATCTGGTTTTCACATTGTGTGCGAGGCTGTGTCTGTATGCAGCAGCGTTGGTGTACAGTAGGTGTAAAGTAGGTCTTTTCCTCTTTGGTGCTTATTTATTTATATATACTGTGTAATGTTTTAAGCAGTGGCCAAGATGAGTGTGTCTGTGTGTGTGTGTGTGTGTGTGTGTGTGTGTGTGTGCGCGGTTATACCAAAGTGGGAAGCACCTGCCTGTGTAGACGTGTTAAACATGCTTGCCACCGTGTGCGTCTCCCCTCCACGGAAAAAGGAAAAGCATCATCGCTGCTACTGTACACGGCAGCATCCTGTTTGATTGGCTCTTCACGACATCTGACATCAACAAATACACGCGGCATCATTACGTTCAGTTTAGCTGCTGCATTGACTCATTCATTTATTTCTCCTTTGGGTGTTAAGTCCTTCTGAAGAAACGTGGAGCAACTATAGGTGCTACTACATTATTAATATAATGCACACACTCTGTCCTGCAGGAGCGCTTGTTGCAGATGACTAGATAAATCTTTCATTTGTGTGTTTGGATAAGTCAAGAGACCAGAGGATGCAGTTTTTTTATTGTCTCTTTTTTCCCAGCAGTGGGGGAGGTTTCGCAGCTTTTGTATGAATGGAGAACAATTCTTTGCTATCCCTTACCCCAACCCCCCGCCTCTTCCCATTTCCTCTTGAGTCTTTCATCAACATCCCCTCTTCTCCCCTGCTGCAAGAGTAACTGGTGGTTGGAGGTCTGGAGGAAGCAGGGTGGGGGCTGCAGTCTACCTGTGGATGCGTATGTAAGCGCTCCAGTGTTGGGGAGGCTCTGAATGTGGCAGTCGTAGCTATGCTGGGAATGTGAGCCTCGGCTCTGCCAGGGCTGGACCGGAGAAGCCCACAACTCTATTTAAGGAAATGGCAGCCAGGGGCCCATCAGCCGCTCGCTCTCTCTCTCTGTATGTCTCTCTCTGTGCTTCTATCCCTGTATAAGAATTATAATGATTTTCCTTTCTGGAAGAAAAGTTGATTTCCGTACCAGCTGGGAGGAAGAACACATACAGCCATATATTGGTGTTTTTCAGGGTAATCGTTCTACGAACTTAATAAGGGACGCGTCTTCGTGAACTGGTTTAGTACTGCGGCCTGCCAAATAACAACAACATCAACAACAAGCCAGTCAAAGAGAGACGTTTGAAAGAGGGTGAAAGTTTCTGTCTAGTTACAGAGATGCTGACGCAGAAGGAATAGAGGCCTCTTTCACTGCCAACCTACACAGTTAAACACGTATGCAGCAGGTCTTCATATAATACAGGAGAAAAAGTGCTATTACACCAGGGTTCATTCTGATATAATGGATGTTCCTCCTCCATCACTACAACAAGGACACTGTCTGAAAAACATGACACTCGAGTTCATTCATTACATTAAACACTGAATAGCCGCTGTGGGTCACCCTGTGTTTAGGAGATATACTGAAACAGCTTCTGGCCACTGTAATCGTTCTCTGTGTCCGTTCTGTGATATCAGAATAACTGTTGCTATCACTCCTGTAGATCAGCTGTGCCTGAATCATTTGATTCTTGTGAGCAGAAGTGCAGCTCTTGTGGCTCGGCATGTAGTAACAACACATACAGCTCTGAATTAACTGGTTTGACCACACCGGTGTGTCTACTGCCTACAGCCCATTCAGACTCCAACCCTGACGCTTTCCAACCCTTGAATCGCTATGTGAGAGTGTGTGTTTGTGTGTAAGGTCAATGTGGTATATAAAAAAACAACAACTTGTGAATGTAGTTTTGTGTTTGTTTGTCAGTGAGTGTCAGATAGACAGGTGATTTACCCAGAATCCTCGAGTAAAACACAACCACACACAGACCCCCACACACCTATTCAGAAAAACACAACAGCCTTTGGCTATGGGAGCTCTACTCTACGTTCACTAGAGGTGATCAGTGGTGAAATATGGCAGCCAATTGGTGTAACATCACTTTTTTCACTGAAATGTCAAATCCAGGCAGCTGTTGAACAAGGAGGGAAAAGCCAGAAGAACCGAGGGCCACCACAGCGAGACCTGACAGAGTTTAGCTCAGCAGCAAACCTGTCCTGATTATATAAACCTTACTTGGTTGAGTCTGAGAACAGACAACAGTGGTGACTGACGTTTGACTGATACCTGACCGGTTACTATCAGGGTCAATACCAATCCAGATGATCAGATCATTCCTCACACAAGAGCTTGATGGTACCATGACCTGCGCTGTTAAAAAAAAAAAATTTTAAATACCACATTTCCTTCAAAATATTGGATATTGGCATCTTCAGTATAACAATATTAGCACTTGATACAAGATATAAGAGTGTACAACACAACACATAGAAAAACATTAGCAACAACATTAGCAACCAAAGTTATGCAAGGTAGAAGAAACCGCAGCAAACTAAGCAGCAGGTTGAAGCGTTTCTACATACGTTCACATCAAGTTTTATAACAGTATATAAATCACAAACACTATAATATGTCCCCTTTAAACTTACTTTAATTTAATGTTTGTCTCTTGAAAACGGGTTGATAACGGGTTTTACTCCCACACCTGGTCTGAGCAGCAGACAGAGACGCGAGCGTCCTGGAGGAGTCTGGATGGGATGAGGTCATTTCCACCCACCAGGGACTCAGACTCTCTGTTGTATGGCCGTCAAAGCAACCGTTGCCATGGGGCAATGGTTTCTGCTGATGTCCCTATGGCTGTCGTCGCCAACAGTGTGTCAAGTAATCAGAAGTAAATGAGTGTGGTCGGTGGCGCCTCGCCGTTTCTCCTCCGTCAAACGTCCATTCATGGGAGGACAGGGAGGAGGCGACCTTCAGAGACACAGCTGAAACTGAAGCAGCGTCGCACATTAAGGGTTTGGCTCCGTCGCTGCAGGCTAAGAACAACTACCAACAACTGCTCTCATAGAAACGCGTCCTTATTTTATAAACTTTATTCATTCTCAACACTTCATCTTCCTACTGTGGGTTCTGTGAGGTTTCACACATGCCGTCACATTAAAGATGACGTCAGAGGCTGACCAATACATTGGCGTGATTATAAATATTATATTAAAATTGATAAAACAAAAATAGCACCTTGTGCTCTGGTAAACTGTGATGGGAATTTTTCACTACTTTCTTTTATGGTCCAAAGGATTAGTGGAGAAAATCAATTGTGCATTAATTACACCCAGAAATGATCATTTTCACACACAAATGGCACAAACGTTTCGACAATTTCAGTTGCTTCTATTAGCAGGCAGGAGACGTCGGATGTTTCTGGATGAAGCAAGAACCAAAATTACATTTTTATTACAATGTTAATCTAGAAAGCAGATTTGCAGGTGTTACAGCTCATGACTTTCAGATAAATTACTGGCTGACAGCGAACAGCATCTTCCTCGTTTATAGTCAAACCTGCGTTATTGTTGTCTGTACAGATCTGCTCGTATGTGTAGTTGGAGCTGAACGGCTGTACTGTATATCACAGCCGGCTGCCTGACGGCGGGTCGGGGGTGGGAAGGGCTGGGCTGGGGGTCAGATGTGCTATATGAGGAAACATTATACGCCTGTATGTCTAGTCTGGTCAGAACAAGTCTGACTGGTCATCTATGAGACAGACTGCTATCCCTCACCTGTTCTCACCCTCTCTCGTTCTCTCTATGTTTCACACATGCAGAAATATATGCGACTCTCACTTGTGTTTTCTCTTGTTACTCTGAGTCAAAGGTTCCTTGAACAAATGAGACAAATTTATGTATGTGGAGATAATGATATCAAACATACAATTCATTTGCATTGGCATCACATAACGTGTCTGTTGTTATTGTTGCTGCACATCCTAAGTGATGATAGTGTGTCTTTTTGATTGAGGCTGGGTGTAAACATACACAGATACACACACGGTGCCGTAATCCAACTTGCTGGTTAAAGCAAAGCTCGGATCAAAGTTATAAAGAAGCACAGAAGAAACTAGACCTCAAGGATTTATGAAGAGCTTCATTTCATAATCCCTCCTATCAGTGACACCTCATCCGCCTCCCTCAGACATAACACCAAGAGCCTGACATGTGTGAGGCTTCGAGTAGCTTCCATCAGCGTGTACTGCTGCTGGCCCAGTTTCACACACACACACACACACACACACACTTCAGTCCTGGACTCACAAGAAAAGGGCCTCTGCTGTACAGACGGAGAGGAAGAGACGAGCTTTAGTTCGTTTTCCCCTCTGGTCGTTTTGGCAGGTTGTCTGTCCCCATTCCTGAGGTTCAGTACGAGTTCACAGAACACAGCGTCAACTTCCAGAAATAAACTGTTTGCTCATGCGTGGGTGCGATGAAATAGTTTGGCGCCCAAACCAGAGACAGGAGTTTTGTCTCCGTCTCTCCCTTTGACAGAATAGGCGGTAAGAGTTTTACAAAGGCACGAAGGATGTTAACAAATGGAATGAGTGGGGCCAATATTTATAGATACTGTCTTGGCAGAGCGGGCCAACTTCATCAGACTGAAGCCGACACCGGGTGTAACTCCACCTTGCTCTGTTCTTACACCGTCAGCATGGTTGCTAGTACAGAAGTTGCTTTCAGAAGACGTCTGGTCAAAGCTTGTTTTTCATGGCGCTGTGAAGTTTTTAAACTTTTTATTCATCACCCAACCCTTGAAATGACGAAATGGAAATAGATTCCAGAAAATAAAACAAAAAAACAAACTTTCTTTTAATGGGTGTTAGCCAGGACGCTGTTCATTTCAAGCTTGCTTCAACACCATAAAATCTGGACTTAAAAAACAAGTTAATATTTGAAACATTAAAACATAAAACCTGGGAATAATTACACTAGTCAGAGGCAGTAGTGAGAGACTTTCAGCTGTAAATGGCACCAGTATTCTCTTCATTTTTTCCCTGCTTCGCCCCACCCGTCGCTCCACTCTCGCCCTCCCCTCTTCCACACCGCGTCATACTCAGGAGACCTCAGCTCCACTGAAGGTGGAATCAGTTTTCCTTTTCCACTGTGTCTTTTTCCCCCCACGCTGGAAAAGCCCCCGTCCAACTCACACGCAGCGCTTGACTCAAGTGTGCTCCTACGTGCCCGCATTCCTAGACAGTATCCCCGACACCGGAACCATTTACCGCCTCAGGCAGGAATGCTGATTTCCAGCCCAGGTTCTCATCAGACCTAGTTTAGGCATAGGCGCAGCAGGAATTCACCGAGTAATACCAGCCATTATACAATACATACTTTCCCTCCATGTCAGTCATCTTACACAAGTATGCTTTCTATCTCTGTCTCTCTCGACAATATTAGACACAAAGCTCGTACCAGCAGCTCCAAGGACTATTCTGACCTAGATTTAAAAAGTTTTTTTTTTATTCAGATTCCACTGAGGTTAATCCTTGTATAATGCAGGTATTTCTAAGGATCTGGTGAGTCCAGGTGTGAATAAAGGTTTTTTCTTCTTCTACTGCTGTCATTCATAAACTGCACACATAGCTCCAGCTATGATGGATTTTTACGAGTTATATCATGCTCTACTGGATTATCTGGTTTGAACACGCTTTGAGTCACATGTGATTTTAAATGAATGAACTCTCAGTTAAGTACAGTGACACTGAGCTCCACCACCTTCACTTCTACAACACAGCTGCTTGTACACATCGAATCCCCGTCTGCCTCCTTCCAGGTCAGCAGGACACCACACCGCACAAAAACGAAGTTAGTCATTCAGAACACCAGGCCCACTGTCCCGTCCCAACCCCACCCCTTACACTAACCCCACACCCTGTGTGTGTGTGAGTGTGTCTGTGTGTGTGTGTGTGTGGTGTGTGTGTGTGTGTGTGTGTGTGTGTGTCGTTCTACAGACAGCGCTCTGCTTGCTATTCGTGTCCTTTCTACTTTGTTCCGATATTGTCCCTCTTGAAATTGTCTCAAAAGAAGTTTTGTTCTCCTTAAGGGGAGGAGGAAAAAACAGGAAGTTACATTCCTAAATAACCACAAGTGAAATGCTGCAGGCTACAATTTACTCCTGTCAAAAATCACGGGATAAAACCAGAAATTAGCCTTCCACACTCTGGCATCTCCATCAGCTACAGTTTGTCAAGCTTTAATACAGGAACGGTCAGGTTTGTGGGGTGATTTGGGGTCATTTTATTGTCGGCATCAGGCCTCAGACTAAAATGTTTTATTTACACATAACTTATCTGGTATCTGTGCTTTTCAAACAATTAAGGAAATCTAAAACAACATCTACAAGTCTAAAAACAACAATGAAAAAAAATGACGCAACACTGGCTTGTCTTTCAATAAGATAGTGACTCCATTGATTACGATCGTATCTCAGATAAAGTCACATCACTCGCTGGGTCCCAAAACAAGGCAGCCTCTGAGCGGCTCGGAGAAGTAGGTCACTGTGGATTCCATTCATTTGTACACCGCTTTCCAAATAGTTGCTCTTTTCCACTCAGCACAAGACTTCCAGCTGCATGTTAACCCTTCAACAGCTTGCAGGTCTCAACTCTGCACTAGCAGCAAATCACACGGCGCTAATTGGTAATTAGTTAGACTCAACCAATGAATCTGATGTGGTGTGAGAGCAGCTTTTTGTAAAAATCTGTGAGCAATTTGTGGTTTTGTTCCTAAACTGATGTGGTCTGGACTGATTAGCAATTTGAGGCAGATACTACAACTCGAATGGATTTCTTTTAAATAGCCTTTTTTTGTGTGTGTTAAATGCATCATTAGCATTACAAAAATACAGGTATTTTAATTTCAGGTATTATGAGGAAACTAATATATCAGACCTTCTCCAGCACAAAAGCACTCAACAAGCTACCGCAACATACCACAAGGATCACGTAACCAGACAACCTTCTCGGCAGCCGTGTCTTGACGTTAAGTCTGAAACAGGCCGGCTGATTCCAGCTCACATCGCTGATTCAGCAGAAGGAAAGCGACCGCAACAGCCGACATAGGTGGGAGAAACCTGAGGGGCACGGCCCAAAACTCTGTCTGCAGGTACAGAAGGAGAGCCCATTGAAATCTTCTTTAGCCTGAATCTGTTAGACTGATTATTTTGAATGTACAGCCGTGTTTGTTCCGAATAGATCAATAAGCCTGCAGATATTCGGTTCTCTGCGCTGGTGTTGAGATCGGAGAAGACATTTGCATACAAATTAATTACAGTTTCATTTAATTATTACAGTCTGTCTGCTTTGTTGACTTGTATATTTAGACTGCACCTGCACATGGGAAAAGTCAACCAGGGTCAAGACAAAGACACTTTAGTGTATTTACATTATATATTAGTATAACAATTACTTACTTTAGACACTACTTAGATTACAACTTCATTAACGAAGCAACTTGTCGTATACCCTGGTGCCACTCCACTGCATCATGTGGTTTCCTTTGCAAATATTTAACTACATCATAACCTTTGTGTGTGTGTGTGGGGACTGACAGACTGTATATTATCTATGGATGTAACCATCATGACGGCATCCGTTAGTTTACCTACCATTGTTGGACTACCATTTTGAATCCAGGCGTTTTTTCTGTATTTTGGAGCCAGAAATGACCATATTTGGATGAGAGGGGGGATCTGACCCAAACACTTGGGTACAAGCAGGTTAGCTTGGTTAGCATGGAGCATTCGTAATGCTAATTTTAGCTAGCGAAAAACTAAGCAAAGGCTCATTTATTTTAAAATCAATGAGCTTTTGCTTAGTTGAAAATGACCACTGCCTGTAAAACACAACAGCGACTCCTTACAGGGTCTTTTAGTGCAACCACACGTGGAACAAGATGTTACAATTAACGTTCATGAATTAAAAACACTAAAATAGCGACAGCTACGGCAATACTGTCACAAGACCAATCCCAAGGTAGCCGCGCCCTAAAAGAGTCCCTGAAATCCTTCTTATTGGTTCATTTGATATTTCATCCATCAAGAAAAGACACCGTATAAAGTGAAAAACATCCCAAAGAGTTTGGCTTCAGCAAACATGTTGCACAGTAAAGCAAGTTAAATTTAAAACAGTTTAAACTTGCAGCGAAAGGAAGTTGGTTTATTATTTAAAATAAAATGATGTTTCAGAAAGTGTACAGAAAAAAAGAACAAAGCTTTTATTATGTTCTAGTAAGATAATAGCATAATGTGCTCCATACATGCTGCACTTTCTGCAATACGTTTAACTTTCAGAAAGACAGAAATAAATTATTTGTAAATCAGGGCTCATTAAAACTAAATCATTGTCATAAATATTAAGGCCAATGTGATGTATGTGATATGAATTACAAGCCTGTCCCTCGACAAAACAAGACCTGACTAAGTGATGTCAGACCTGTATGTAAACACATTGTACCAATCATGACATTATATATCTTATATTCAACTCACAGGCCTTTCCATCATGTTATCTTACATAAACAATGATGTAACCGTTGTAGTGAAAACATCCCACTCGCAGGCAAACATAAATCAAATATTGTGAGTTTGGGAGGGACCGACTGGAGGAACTTCATACAGCTTTATATTAAACAATAACAAAGCTTACATTAACTGCAGCCACTGCCCATTGTAAACATTGATGGAAACTCTATGTAATGTGTGTCAGTCACGGCAGGGCAGGGCCATTATGTCACCTCAGCAACGTCCGCGGCCTCTGAAAGCACAGCGTAAGCCAGCAGATGTGTTACTGCATGCAGATGTTGCCATAGGTACAGAGCGACGCCAGCAGCAGCAGCACCTCTCTCTATTTTTCATGAGCCTGGTCGGTTGCCAGGGTTTTTGTTTCCATGGCCACGCTGCAGTCTGATGCAACAAAACTCAGCCAGGCCGCCCCCCCTACCCTCTTGGGTGTCTTGGCTCAACACCAACCCAGGGAGCGCTACAGCACTACAGGCCAGCACATTGACTGACTGACTGACTGACTGACTGACTGACTGACGTCTCAGCTGGCCGCGGTGCCAGCTGAGCTAACACGCTAACACTACACACGACCCCAAACTTCTTCCACAATCATCTACTGTCAGCACAACCCTTCATACGGTTTCATCCCATCGATGATTCAGCTATTTACTCCTCTTGATGGATCTGCAGGAATGTTTTGGACAGGAATCGGATTTAAATACTTGCGTGGATTCTGTGCATGTGTGTTTTCCTGTGGGTGTTTGTTCGAGGGTCAGGAACTAGTCTACAGAGCCTTCTGGGAAAACATTCCCTTGAAAAAGAAATGAAAAAGAAACTAAAATAAAAGTGAAAGTCGAAATCTGTATTTGACTACCGTCTCCTGTGGGCCAGCGTGTATTGTGAATGAATGAAAATAGTTGATTTATGATCAGAAAACAAATGAGTATGCACAAGTAATGTGTTAAAAGCTCAAATATTGAGGGAAGGAAGATGTATTGCTCCAAGACAAGAGTGGAAAAACAGCTCTATCATCTTCTTAAGCTGCTGCCAATTCCCAGCAGTGGGAACTATCTTAAACTAAATCATACAGGAGGTAGAAATTAAGCATTCATTTGCCAACATGAAGTGAACATGTATTATTTCATAGCTTATTTCCTTCATAATAAAATCAGAATGATCCGGTTGTCGTCTGAGAAACAAATTAGTGACTGTGGTCTGTCAGTGCCTGTAAATGTGTCATAATCGTGTCATCGGGGGTCTGAGCAGCTGGCTCTGTCCTACCTGGGTTGTTGGCCTCTCCCTCCAGGACCTGCAGCTCGGTGCACTCGGCCAGAGAGTGCTCCAGACAGAGCTGCAGGAAGCGGGCCTGGGTCCGGCTCACCCTCTTCAGCAGGGACAGCAGAGCCACCGTCTGCTCGCACTCATTCCACCCCTTGAACCAGCTGGCTAGCACGCCCACCTGATCGCGAAACATCATGGTCTGCGAGACGGGGTTGAAGGCCGACTGAAAGGATGACCTCCTTAACCCCCTCCCTCCTTCACCCAAACTTTCCGCTGATAAGTTTGGGTTAAACTGATGGAGGACGATGAAGGTGGTGGTATCAGCTGGTTGTTGACGTCTCGGTGGTCAGTCAGTGAGGTTCAGCTGAAGCGCTGTGATGCCATTCTTAGCTCTGGCAGCGGCTCGGACAGCGTGTCGTATATATATATATTCCTGCTTCTTCTTTTTCTGTCTGATAATCTCCAGTTGGGTGTGTGTGTGTGTGTGTGTGTAAGGGAGGGGGGGGGGTATTAGGTGCTCTTCAAGCTTGGCATTAGGTGATATGAGCTGCTTAGTCGCTCCCAGAGGGATTGATATTTGATGAGTCAGCTTTCTCCTAACACAGGCTGTGTCACATCAGCTTCAGCCTCACTGGCATTTTTCTTCAGGGAATCCCTCTTAGGCCTGCAGGGAGGAATAAAAACAAACACATATTTAACAGACAATGACCGATCCGTCTGTTTCACACACACTTTTACAGCAGACAGACAGACAGACAGGACTGCGCCAGTGTCCCTGTTGCTTCAGCTCTGCAGACTCTCAACACTCATACATGCATTTATAGGTCGCCTCCTCGCCGTCGCATGTGCCTATAAGCTTGTGGCATTCACCGCTGAGACTAAAATAAATATATATTTTTTATTTTTTTTGGGTATCCACCCATTCCTAAAAATACAGCTGCCTGTACAACTGGCGCTGCATCCCGGATTTTTCCAAAGAAAGGACGCCGGGTTACCGACGGCCACCGTTGGCAGGGCTGTGTGCTCTGGAGACGTTAACAGCGATTTAACTACGCTATTTTTAATGACAGGTTTGTATTTAAAATTAAAAAAAAAAAAGGTTTTCTTTTAAACCGTTTTTTAACCGGAGCTGTGGAGCAGAATCCGGGTTTCAGCGTCTAAAACTGTCACTTTGCTTCATCAGCACACAGCGAATGACCGTTAACGGACACATATATAAATATATATATAAGTATATGAATATAAATATAAATAATCGGTTTGTTTTCCTATGTAGATGGTTTCCATGGAGGAACCGTGTATTAACGGTGACTTTAACTTATGTATAGTTAGCTAAGTTACAACCGCTCCCCCCCCTCCTCCCAAAGCACCGTTAGCAATATGACGTTAACGGCTATTAATTCTTATTTAACGTTTACTTTAAATTAAATGAGCCCGGTAGGTTTACGGTTAGCTCAGTTTAAATTTGACGGTTGGTGGTGGTGGAGGAGGTGGAGGTGGAGGAGGTGGTGGAGGGTAAATACTCCAACAGAAAAGGAGAGAGTCCAAAACAACAAGAAAAAAAAAAGATTTACAAACTCTAGTCTGAATATTTTAACGGTCGCAGACATGTTTAGAAAGAAGAAACTTGGCGGGTTTTTTTTTTTACCTCCTGGCGCAGTTTGCATCGTTGGGTTCGTCTCAGGACGGGCGACAGGCTCAGTTTTTTCGGGGAGCGGTGCCCCTTCACTCCGGGTCTGAGGGATTTGCCATCTTGACTAACTTTTCTGTCTCTCTCCAGCAGTCGGGCTGCTTCTGCTCTAAAGCTCCGCTGTCAAACCGGACGGAACACGGTGCGTGACTTCCGGTTACAGATTTCAAAATAAGTCACAGAGCTTCATTCAATACAAATGACCAAAATCAACAGTTCTTCTGTGCAAAAACAAGGTTTATTAACTGTGTGGACACATGATTACAGCGAGGATAATTTCTTTCAGTGTTCATATGGACACATGGCTGTTGTTTTAAAACAAACTTGAAAATTATGAGCCTATCCTTCAACACATTTTAACTAAATATATCAGAAGATGAAGCAGTCACTACAAACACACTAATTATGTGGTTTTAATTATTAAAATATAATATATATTTTATTTATTAAGTCTATTAATCTAGTTTTTGTTTTATTATCACTTTAAATAGGTTTATTGTCTACATTTGTTATATCTTATTAGTTTGTTAGTCATCTGTGAAGCACTTTGAATTGCACTAACCTACCTCTATGAGATAATGTTTGTTTGTGTGATTGATTGATAAAGTCTCCCAGAGGAATGGATGCCTGTAAGTTCAGTTTGTTTTGCAGTCATTACAATAGTAAGATAAATAACACCAGAAACAGTCGGACAGGTGGTAATACATTATATGTATTAAGTAAGCATTATTTTGTTTGAATAGTCTTGTGCTAATAAGATAATAACTTGTGTGAACAAGATCCATATCAATCATGTATACAATAAATAAAGAAAAAACAAGATATTTTAGGACCTTTGGATGCTCCATAATAATACAAAAACAGCGATGAAGAAGACTATTTTAATTTGTTTGTACCATTACAACATTAAAGACAAGACTTTGTATAAGACAAAAACGAGTCTATTTATAAATAAAAAATAAATGAAGCTTTTATTTCGAAGGCATCACCAATCTACATCCGGAGTCGTTTCTGGCGGCCTTGATGTAGGGAGGCTCGCGCGGCTCGTTTCCACATGCTAATCATTAACAGCGGAGCATTACGTCAGGGGCTTGGCAGCGCGAGGAAGCACCAAAATAGAGAGCGCGAGCGAGAGATCCTGGGACAGAGAGGCGGCCAGCCAGCAGAGACCGAGGAGGGGGCGCGCGGCCACCACACGCAACCAAAACCAAAGAAGAAGAAATGTTTCCACTGCGAGTAACAGGAACGAGGCTCAATGTTTAAACAACATTGTGGAGGAGCTGGTAGCACAACCAGAGGGACATATTCTACTTCCTTTTTATTTTACTACACTAAAATTATTGATCAGCTACAGATTATGATTTAAAATACATGTGATGATGTTAATGAGCAATATTTTGTACACAACAGTATATAAAGTCAACAAGTTAAAATGTAAACAAGGTAACAGTTACAACAACAACAACATTAATAATGATAATAATAATAATAACACAGCTTGATGACAACACTTCTGTACTTTTTCTTTATATTAGACATAAAACATATATTTGTATACTTTGTTTATAAATTATTTTATAGCAACAACCTTTATAATTTCTTATTTTTCATAAGAACAAACCTGAATCAGCTAAAATACTATTTACACACAATATCACTAATAACAGCCCACTTCCATACTTGTTTATTTATTTATTTTGTAATCATTATAACAGTTATATATAATACAATTTTAATTCACAGAATTACCTGCATTGGATAATCTGCAACAAACAGATTGAGACATATGAATTATGATTTGTATGTTTTTATCTTGATAATTTCTCGTCCCGCCGTCTCTCATTAAGAGCGTTTATTTTTCCTCAGGCGGAAACACTGTGTGTTTTTAAAGGAGTTTAATTTTAACACAGAAAAAAGTCATCTTTCAGTGAGTTTAAATGCAGCCTGTGTGTGTGTGTGTGTGTGTGTGTGTGTTTCCTTCTCCTCCCTGTTTCCCTTCATGCTCACACTGGATTTATTTAGACACACAGTGAAATCCCTCCAGACTGGGGGTCTCCAGACATCCTCAACACCATCATTGAGTCCAGAGACACAGAATATCTATACATTTATTTATTTATGTTTCAGTTATGAAAGTCAGAAACATATCTAGGGACCTGTTCGTAGGGTTTAATGTTAGACGGTGAGTTTAGATGTTGCTGTATGTTTGTATGTTTCTTTAAATAGTTTTATATTAATAGTTTTAATAATACAATACATTAATGTTTTTTTTAGAAATGTTAACATCTGTTACTGTTAGAAGAACAAAGTCTAGTTTATGTTTAGTTATATATGTCCACCTTATTCTTATTTTATTTAAATTGCAGTGTGATACTGAACCAATGAGCTCGTTATTACTAAAATAAATAATCCTGATTTATAAACTTTCTAACACTATACACCACTAGAAAAAAAAAAAAAGGAAAAAAAACTGCGGGATGTCCCTTTAACTTTATAACTGAGTGTGCTTTTAGCGCCACCACGTGACTGACCGGTGGTATTACATGACAGAGACGAAGCATGACCCTGTGAACATGTGATCATGTTAATAAAATAAAAATAAAAAAAACATTTGTTTACTTAAACATAAAAACACAAAACTAAATACTAATAACAAATAAACATCTTGTAACACGTGTTTGTGAATGTATGAATATTTATTATTATTACATTTATATTTTAAAGTTTTAGATTTTACGTTTTAATGCGCGAATAAGAAAAAAAAATTAAACAAAACATTTAAATAAAGTTTGAAACCTTTTAAAAAGCAGCTTGAGACACATTTTAACTCAACACGTGTTCAAACTGTGACTGTGTGAAGGTTTTATTGATCTGTCACGTAATGCACGCAGCGGATCACAAATAACAGGAAGCAAAATGTGACGTGAGATCACCGCCTGTAACCGCCTTCCTGCTACCGGGAGAGAACCGAGAGAACCGAGAGAACCGACGGTAGTGAACGGTGGCGAGCAGACAGGTCGGTATGAGGCTGGTGGGCTTCCTGCTCCTCCTCCAGGTGTCCGGGTCAGCACACAGCAGGTGTTTCTGTCAGGTGAGCGACGGATCTTTGTTCTTCCTGTAGGTACTGATGTTAGTGTTGCGTTATATGTGATGTTAACAGTGTGTGTAAATGACTGTAATAACACGTGATGATCTTAAAGAAACCAATCAGTCAGTTCAAATGATTATAAATACATAAAAATAAACATTTGAAAGCATAAAAACACTCTGATATGCACAGATGGTTATATGTTATACATAAAGCTCGTTTGTTTACATGTCACAAAGTGTCAGATAGTGAAAACTAGTGAAAACAGTGAAAACAGTTGTATGATGTGTTTCTGAAGTCTAAAATAACCCAGATTATGTCTTCAAGGTTGTTTCAGGTTGGATTGAGGTTGAGTTTTAATGATGTGTTAGATTAGACTGTTAGAGACCGATTTAGTGTTCATCTGTTAAGAAATTAATACAGGAAAGTATAAACTTTATAAACACGGTTGGCTAGTCAGGTGTGGGGGGATTAGGAGGGCCTGAATGTAGCAGGCAGGACGGGTCTAACAAAAAAAAACAAGGATTCAATCAAGTCATATGACAGGAAATGTAGGATCCAGTGTTTTCAGTGGTTGACCCAAACAAGGGAATAAAAGTCAGAATATTTTAGCAGCAATGATTTTTCCTACATCACACAAGTGCCTCCTTTAGACAGTTATTTTTGTGAACTCACCCTTTAATCTTCTGTCATTTCCACCACTGTTGGACCTTCACTCGTTAGCTCCTCCTTTACTTCAGAAACTGAGAAACGCTTTAGTTTTATTCACCTTTATCTATATTTTAGGACATATAATATTTAGATTTGTTGTTGTTTTCCGTCTGACTCAGGTCACAGGTGAGCTGGACGACTGCGCCTGTGACGTGGAGACCATCGATGGCTTCAACAACGACCAACTTTTCCCAAAACTTCAAACTCTTCTGGAGTCTGACTACTTCAGGTTTTACAAGGTGAGGCGTGCTGATGGACCACACACACACACACACACACACACACACACAGATAAATATGTTGTTCTTGATCCTCTGCAGGTGAACCTGAATAAGCCGTGTCCGTTTTGGAAGGCCGGTAATCACTGTGGTCTGAAGGACTGTGCTGTGCAGCCCTGCTCTCCTGTGAGTTCCTGCTTTAATCTACCTGCTGGTAATAAACCAATCAGCTGTTCCCTTCATTCAGACTGACTCAAACTTTGTCCGCTCACAGAACGAGGTGCCAGCGGGGATCCGATCCGCCTCCCACAACAAGGTAAGTCAGTCGGGACAAAACGGAGACGACTATGTGAACTCGGGGTGTTTGGGACTTTAACTGTTGGGGTTTTAGATCAGTATCTTTTAGTTGATGTTGTTTATAGACTCATTACATTTCAGTCCACTAACGTCAGTGTGTGTGTGTGTGTGTGTGTGTGTGTGTGTGTGTGTGTGTGTGCGTGCCTGTGTGTGTGTGTGTTTAGTATTCAGCAGAAGCAAACGAGCAGCTGGATGAGTGTGAGGAGGCGGAGCATCTCGGAGCTGTGGACGTGTCTTTAAGGTGAATTTTATCACTGTACAAACATGAGGTTGATCTGTAGCTTTAATTCAGCTGTAAATCTCCCGCGTGACCTTTGACCTCTGACCTTTGACCTCTGGGCGTAAACGGCGCGGTTACACGTTGAACCTTCTCTGTTGTCTTTTCCAGTGATGAGACCAGACAGGTTCTGTCAGACTGGAGCAAACACGACGACGAAGCAGAGCGCTTCTGTGTGGTCGACGGTACGATTCAATCAATCCATCAATCAGATTTATCAATGAATGAGAACAAAAATTACTTAATAAGTAATATATTACGTTAAATATAACATATTCTTTAAGGCAATATACAATTATTTCAGAAAGTTCATGTTAAGGAAACATAATGAAAAGATTATAGTGTGTTTATGAAAATTATGATTAAAATACATAATTGTTTTTGAGGATATTTTTAAAGAACATAATATAAGAAATATGATGATAAAATGTTAAAAAATATAAAAGATCGTCTATTATAAGTCTCCTCCCTGCAACTTGCTTCACACATTTTTTATTATTTATATGTCTATATGTATTTTATATTCATATTTTAGTTTTCTATGGTTCAGATGAAACTTAGCTGACATAAAGTTGACATAAATGTTGTTTCTTGTTTTCTCCAGACGAGGCGTCACCAGACCTCCAGTACGTGGACCTGCTGCTGAACCCGGAGCGCTTCACGGGCTACAAGGGGCCAGAGGCCTGGCAGATCTGGAACAGCATCTACGAGGAAAACTGCTTCAAGTAAACATGACAGCTAGGATGCTAAATGCTAACGTGATTCCTCCTGTAGGGAACATGAACGCATATCTAATCATCCAGTATCTGTTGTAGATATTTCACCTTGTTCCTTTTGAACATCTTAAACGTATTTTCTCGTCTCTGAAGTGACGTAAAGATTTTAAACTTTTTTTTTTCCCTCCTGACAGACCGTTCAGTATTAAACGGCCACTAAATCCCAGCGTTTTCCAAAGCAGCAGCGGAAGTGAAGGTGAGACGTCTTTACTGATGAATTATTCTTATTTATTCATTTAGTTTACTGTTTTTTGTTGTGTTCGTTTACAGGAAGCGCCTTCTACAGCTGGCTGGAAGGTGAGTTAGCTTCACGCTTACGTTGGACTGAATAAAGGAAACGTGTTGGTGAAGCGTCTGTGTGTCTTTCAGGTCAGTGTGTGGAGAAGAGAGCTTTCTACCGACTCGTCTCTGGTCTTCACGCCAGCATCAACATACATCTGAGCGCCAGATACCTCCTGGACGGTGAGACGCAAACACTCGACTCATTCGGTGTTTGCACAGCGCTGACGAAGCTGAGTGTGTATGTGTTGTTTGTTAACGTACAGACAGCTGGTTTCAGAAGAAGTGGGGCCACAACGTGTCAGAGTTTCGGCAGCGTTTCGACTCGGAGCTGACGGGCGGCGAAGGGCCCAAGAGGCTCCGCAACCTCTACTTCCTGTTCCTGATCGAGCTGCGCGCGCTGGCCAAAGCGCTGCCGTTCTTCCAGCAGACGTCCTTCCAGCTGTACACCGGCTGGCCGGAGAAGGACCGGGAGCACAAAGAGATGCTGCTGGACATCCTGCGGCTGGCCAGGTGAGTCCAGACCGGGCTGGACCGAACCGGACCGGTATTTAGATCACACATAAAAACATGTCCATATTTATATTATTATTATTATTATTGTTATTGGGTCTTTAGATCTTTCCCTTTGCATTTTGACGAGACGTCTCTGTTTGGTGGCGATGAAAAGGAAGCAGCCAAACTGAAGGTTTCTGCATATTTCATTACATGGAAATCATAACATTCTTTTTCTTTGATTGTAAACCAAACTTTCTTTGACCGTCTGTCTTCTTCTTCTTCTTCTGTGGTGTTTCTGTTGCCGTCAGGAGGACATCAGACTGGCCTTCCTCAACATCACCAGGATCATGGACTGTATGGGCTGCTTTAAATGTCGCCTGTGGGGGAAACTGCAGGCGAGTGGAGGATCTTCGGTACATTTACAACAACATTTAATGACGTTCAGAGGTTAAACGGTGTCTCTCTCCTCCCGTCAGACTCAGGGATTAGGCACCGCGCTCAAGATCCTGTTTTCAAAGCGACAGATTGAAGCTTTGCCCACATCCAGCGTCCAGCGACCCAGTTTCCAGCTCAGCCGGCAGGAGATCGTCTCCCTGCTCAACGCCTTCGGACGGTAAGAAAGTCCGTCTGCGTCATGTGATCATTAATACACCACTACACACAGAGAAAACATGTGATAGGCTCACTCTCTGCTGCCTTAAAATGATTCGTTAATACCTGTCAGGTGAGTGTTTTGAGACGTTTGGTTGGTTATTGTGTCAACGTTTATGTCGTATATCACATTATTGACAAATTTCTATGAAAAGTAAAGTTTTTGCAGAAATTGTGGAAGTTAAAATGAGCAAAATCAAGACCAAACTAATTAATTAAAGGATATAGTTTTTTATTTATTATACAAGCTTGTTGCTGCTTCTTGACTTTGTCCTCAAAGTTTATGTATTATTTCATCCTCAACTGATCTGATTTATTTACTTATGTCAGTAATATATCAATTATAGCAGCATAAATCTTTCATTTCCATGACTACGGTCTTTAAACTCCAGCGTGAGTCAGGAAGTAGTCGTTTTATTCATATTCTTACAGTAACTGTCTCTTTATGAAACGTGTGTCAGGATTTCCACGAGCATCCGGGAGCTGAAGAACTTCAGACGGCTGCTCGCCGAGGAGCCGTGACGGCGACGGCGGCGGCGGGAGTCGCTTCGTGACTTCAGATCTGGACTTTTGTGACCACAACAAGTTGTCGTTTGTTGTCTTTTGGTCACATGATTGATGGATTGATGTTTTAGGCTGAAAAGAAACTGAAGACGTCAACGTTTTGACAAAAGCAACAAACAAACAAAAATCTACTAATCGATTAGAAGAAATAATCTGCAATATGAATCAATAATGAAAATAATTGTTAGTTGCAGTTTCTGTGATTATGCTGCTGATGGCGCTGTTTGTAAAGCAAACTGATTTTTATTTTTCACATCTTCACACAGCTTAAAAAAAAAGAAAAAATAACCAAAAAAAATGTTTTGTATTTTTTATTTTTATTTTTTTGTAATTTTGTTTTACTGAACCCATCGTGAACATGTTTGTGTTTGTGTTTGTGAACAAGAACCCTGTTCTAACAGTAGAACCTGGTTCCACTGTTCTAACAGTGGAACCAGGTTAATGGTGCCTTCAGGTACACCAGGAGAACTCAGACCTCCATGTTTAACTTGTTGGTTACCTGTTATTCACCCTACCTGTTTTTAAAGGAGCGTCTGTTAGCCAAACAGTTACTGCTCATGACACAAAACACAACGTCTCCAGCTCGACTCCAGATGGGAACCGTTGTTTGCTGTCTGACATTTCATCAGCTGTCCAATAAAAGCAAAAGTGTCAAAAAAAACAACACATGAATTTAACAGTTTTTAATAAGTTTGACTCGTATTAATCACAATTAATACTGATACTTGTTACTGTTGTAGCTGCTGGAGGTGGAGCTAGTTTCAACTACTTTATATACAGTTAGATAGTTTAGTCCAGTGGTTCCCAACCTAGGGGTCGGGGCCCTCCAAAGGGTCAGCAGATAAATCTGAGGGGTCGTGAGATGATTAATGGGAGAGGAAAGAAGAAGAAACAAAGTTCTGATACACAAATCTGTTTTCAGCTTTTGGACTTTTTCTCTAATCTTTGATTTTTGCTGAAATATTGGATCATTTGAACATTTATTGAAATGAAACCATGTGAGAAGTTTAGAGGTAAAAATCACTATTTGGTGGAGCTGTTAACAACTCATAGACATCTGAAATGTGACCCGACTACACACTGCTGTTAGTAAGACGTCAACAGACTAAAAGGTTGAAACCACTGGTTTCATCTTTAACAATGTGTTGGATTTTAAAAGCTTCTTATATTATCCATTGAGTCAAATCTGCATCTGAACAGTAACTAAAGCTGTCAGATAAATGTAGTGGAGCAGAAAGTACTAGATTTACCTCTGACATGTAGTAGAGAGGAAGTATAAAGTAGCATCACATGGAAATACCTCCAAAGTACTTAAGTAAATGTACTCATTTACTATCCTCTGATGGCGGTTTTTCCGAGCCTCCTTGAAGGCAGCACAAAGCCTCGCAGCAGACAGTGAAGGGTTAAACTCTGTAATAGGATGAATGGATATTGTGGTGAGCAGCATCTGATTACACAGAGACACCAGTAGCACCGGAGCACCGGAGCGGGCTTTGAACGCAGCTTTTCATTCCCTCCTGAAGAAGACGACGCAGTTTGTTTTTTTTATCTTTAATCTTTTGCGTTTCATTTGAGGAATAAGACGCAACTTTTGCGCCGAGCAGAGGCGGAACCGCTGAGTTTGTTGCAGAGAAGAAGAAGAAGAAACAGAAGAAGAAGAAGCAGAAGAAGAAGAAGAAGAGGCTCCAGCTCGGCTCTTCTTCGTCGTGTAAATGGCTGCGGGGGGGCCCACGGAGGAAACTTGCAGGATGTCGCAGTTCGTGAAGGCTTAAAGGAGGATTTAACGCTGTTTGTTGTTTATATTTATTTATTTTTTTGTATATATATTTATATATTTTTTTTAAAAAGAAGATAAACGTCCAGGTGGATCCTGCTTTAGGTTTGTTCCTCCAGGTAAGAGACCTCACCTGTCTGCTTCACTGTCACATAACATGAGGTATGATCACATATCACCACCTCATTTGTTTATTTGTTTATTTATTCTGTCAGTAACGGTCTGGTTTGTTTGTTTATATCAACACATATTTACACACTGACGCAGAAGTTCTTAAACGCGTCTTTAAAGCGTCTGTAGTCGTTTTTCTGTCAGTACTTTGAATCCTCCAGTTATAATAACAGCCTGTATGTAGTATCACAGTATAGTGAAGCAAATACTGCAGACTGTATTTAAACTGGCTTCATGTTATTTTACATGCATCTTAAAGGACAAGTTCACACTTTTTTCAGGTGTGTCTTAAAGCAACAGTCAGGTGAACATGGAAACATGAATGTTGCTGTTCATATTGATCCCTCTATAATACACTTACAGTGGAAGTGATGGAGGCTGCAACCATTGATTAATATTGGCTATATTCTAAATGAATCGATCAGTTGTGATTTCTTCTTCTGTTCATTCAGGAAATATTGACATTTGAACAAGCTGGACTCAAAACGACACATGTGACTCATTATAGCATTAACGAAGGCCTTGTTGGGTTCAGGTGTAACCTTTACCTGTAACCTACACCTGGCGTGACAGAGGTTCAGTATTCAGTCACACAATCAGATGTTTTTATGATGCTAAATATGCTGAAATGATGATAATTAAACACAGAAAGCACAAACCTGATGGTGGATGGTTGAACTTTGTTTATTGGAAACCGCAAAACTACAATTTTAAACGTGGATATTGATGAGAAACATGCAGTCAATGCACCATAAAACCAAAACAACACGCTGACAGTGGTTTGAAGTCATCACACACCGCAGAATGAGGATGTAATTCCCCACTTCACCTCGTAAATGTGACATGTGGCCCTTCAGAAATCCTCCCTTCACCATTATTCATCATGTATTGGTTTTTGCATAATTATGGCAGCATACTTCGATGATGGTTAACGAAGAACACATGAAGCATTTCTGCTTTGTGAATGGGACAAACAGTGTCTGTTCGGTGTTCAGTGTGGGTTTGGTTGAAAAGCAGCCGTGTTATAAGTGGATCCACAGGGGTGCGGCGCAGGCAGGCCGAACCCTCCCTCAGCTTCAGGCTCTAAATCCTGCCAAGCAAGTGGAATTTCATGGAAACATGAAATATGTCAGCGCTGAATGTTAACTCCCACCTGCCCCGCCCCGCAAGCAACCAGCTCACCGTTTTTATTTTCTACTTTATGATGAGCTAACTCTAATATTTATATTTATTTATTATTTTAGGTAAGAGTCACCTAAATTACCTACTGTATAAATATATATACATGTATATATGGATACGATATGAAGGCATCACTTCAATCTGTGTATATAATATAAACATATTGTCACTTTTTACTTGAATGATTCACTAATGAATTGCTTTAAGAGCTTTTCTCTAACGTTATATTGTGTCGGGGTGTGAATGCGAACAGCAGGTTCTGAGTTAATCTTTGGCTCGATCCGGCTGCAGAACCGGCGGCTGCAGAGCCGGCTGCAGAGCTGGCGGCTGCAGAGCCGAATCCAGAGCTGGCGGCTGCAGAGCTGGCTGCAGAGCCGGCTGCAGAGCCGGCGTGGAGGCGGTTCTGGCCCTGCGTGGGCCTCACTGATGTGGTTCTGGTTAGAAATGAGCAGGGAGGACAGCTGCTGCGTGTGTGGGAACAAGGCTGAGTTGTCCCTTTCTTTTTGACTGCTGAACTCACACGGTTGGTTCAGTTAGACGCGGCGCTTCGGGCCTGCAGGCATCAGCACATGTGTAGGAGTGTGAACACTTACTCGGTTAATGCTGATTATTTTAATTTCAGACGCTTTCACAGATTTGTCAGCTACACGTTCACATTCGCCCGCTCCAACACCAGCACACGAGGCAGGTTGGGTTCATGGATTCATGCTGTTGATGTTAAACTCTGACCCAACCATCGAGAAACGGAGATTCATCAGACCAGGTTATGATGTTCCAGTCTTCAGCTGTCTGGTTTCGGTGAGCGTGGAGCCTGACAGGAGTGAAAAAACTGCATTCTGAGATGCTTTTTCTGCTCGCTGTTGTTTTTTAAAGAGAAGTTATCTATTACCAACTGTCCACAACAGTCCGGAGTCTGAAATATGCAACCAGAGACGTTTCATTTCTTAAGAAAATGACTCAGAATGATTAATCAGTAGTTGAAATAGTTGCAGATGAAGTTGATGTGAACATGAACCGAAGCTCCATCTGCATGATGGTGAGTGTATGATGTATAAAGGATGACATTCAAGCTTCATCACAGTATTGAAACAGATGATCACATGTCATAGTTTCATAATATTGATATTTGACAACATGTCTGTTGGCTCATGTCACCAAGCAGCTAGACTGTGTGTTCATTACTAACCACTGTTGGAGAGACGTCAGCTGGGTGAAGCGGGTCCGGGAGGCTCATTGGCTCATGAAACAGTCGGCATTAAAAAGTTGAACCGACGTGAAATAAAACAACAACTTCATCTAAAAGTCTAAACGTGTTTTTCATGCATTTCTGACCCATCTGAAACATATATAATTATTATATTTCAATATCTCTAGAGTCTGCTTCAGTGCTCCTCAGTCCAAAGTTGATTTTCACTATAAGGATGAACAAAAAAACAACCCAAGAGTTTGTATTTTAAATTTTTTGTCAAACACACATTATAATTGTGTGTGATGTAATTGTTTCTCTGCCATCAGTGACCTCTTCCAGACATGTTTTCAGTCTCTATAAGGTGAGAAACTCATTGAGAAATCACAGCTGGTGTCGTTTTAACCCCGGCAGGTATTTTTAGAGGTGTGAGCTAACTGCTCTGACCTCCTCTTATGAGGGCCGCTGGTCTCGTGCTGTTTCATTAGACTTCCACTACAGTCTCCATGTGTGGCATTTCACCGGGACTCCCAGAATGTGCCACCTTCCAGCACCGAGCCTTATAACGGACCCGCTTCCTCCAGCTGCCTCGGCCAGTGTCGCTCTGCTGCGCTGCTGTTTAACAAACCTTTCTGTGTTTTCTCCTTTTTTTTGCTGTTGCATCTGCTCCTGAGGGATCCTTCTTTCTCCGTCTGTCTCTCTATCTCTCTCAGGCCCGGAGACAAAGTCCGTCTTCCGTTTGGACATCTGTCCGTCTCTTGTTTTCGTCTCTGATAAGGTAAGTTCTGCTGTCACTCTGGGCTCTTCTCTTCAGCAGCGGCTGGTTTGTGTGTTCGCTGTATGTAATCATGCTTATTGTGATGCAGTTATTTGACTCGGTATCACTGTACTAACGTGTAAAACGAGAAAACACACTTAAAATATGTGTTGGGATTGTGTGCATTGTCAGAAGGCTGAAACGCCTCCTGGCAGACCAGCCTGAACATGCAACATTCTGCATTCATGAA
Organism: Pampus argenteus; assembly: GCA_036937835.1. Classification (NCBI taxonomy): domain Eukaryota; kingdom Metazoa; phylum Chordata; class Actinopteri; order Scombriformes; family Stromateidae; genus Pampus; species Pampus argenteus. The sequence goes on from CM072862.1 coordinate 25,165,393, forward strand.
TCACCAAATTGCGTTTTTGAATCCAACTTTTGGTTTAACAGTTGCATCCACACGGCTTCCTACTGCAGAACGAATCCTTCGAGACGTGATCCAACCTGACCACATTCGTGTCATACCGGTCGAGTTTGGGGATGATCACAAATATTGGGAACAATTTTATTTTTTCAACCAGATTTCTAAGAAATAAAAAGAACTCTGCAACTTTCTGAATATCTCATGTCAAATATGCAGTATAGGATATGAACAAACCTGACGTTTCCAGACATGATCGATGTTTTTCCAGTTTGGAAATCAGAAGTAAAAGCAAAGACGGAGCAGCATGTTGTTGTTGTTGTTGTTGTGTTTGTAAAGTGAGACTGTTGTTTGCTCCAGTAGTGAAGCTAAAGCTCGACGCACTTAAACAAAGCAAACTATGCTAAGCTAACCAGCTGTTGGATGTAGCTTCATGTTTCATGGATGGTGATTTTCTAGAGCCAAACCAACAATGAACTCACCCTACCTACAGTACTGTACAAGTATTATCCATGTTTGTGTCCAAAGCTGCTGATGTATCTTATTCCATTGTTGCCCAAAAACTATTAAAAACACGTCGGTGAGCTACACGGTTGCTCCGGGCAACGCCTTCCTTCACCACGAAGACGACGTCACGTTAGTTTGTTCAGAAACGGCTGCAAAGACTACTAACAGCGACCACATATTCACTCTCCAGACAGTAGTTCAGTGTAAGCTAGACGCCACTGAGCATGTGCAGGAATGCAGTTTGTTGTTGTACATCACAACCTCTTGACTTTGTTTTTATGAGAAATGTTCAGGTTGTGATATGTAGCATCCATCTAACATGCAGACATGAGAGCTAAGAAAGCGAGTAAGTTTCCCAAAATGTTGAACTATACCTTTTTTTTTTTTTAAGGCTTGTCGTCATGTTCAGGCAGCAGTTGAGACCTCTGACAGTTTAATTGGGCCCTCTGGCTTTTAATTTAACACAATTATTACCTTTTATGGGATAAAAAAACTGATAAGTTGAAGTAAACAGTGCGAGATATTTAAGAACATTTTTAGAGGATATTTTAGTCTTCATGATCCCTTGGCTATGCGTGTGCGTGTGTGTGTGCGTGCGTGTGTGTGTGTTGACATTTTAGTGAAGCCAAACGCCGGGGTGTGTTGTAACATGGAAACAAGCCTAATAAAACAGCTTGTGGCTACTTCAGCCAAGAAGGTTTTTCTTTTTCCAAAACACATTTTCATTTACAAACAGTTGTTTAGTTTAGTTTTGTTGTTTTGTTTTGTTGTTGTTTAGTTTTGTTGTTGTTTTTTCTTCCTGACTCGCCTCAGTCGCCATCTCAAGCGACAGATGTTTTTCTCAACGCGTGATGATGGCTTCCACGGTAACCCATAATGTAGTTTATTTTTGTCAACGCTCTTGTTTTGTAATGGTAGTGCGTATAGTTATCTTTTCTTTTCTTTTCTTTTCTCTCAGCGAGTTTCTTGGTACACAGCTGCTTCGCAGCCTCTGATACGCAGCCAGCTGTTGGCAGAGTAACAGCAGCTGGAGAGAAAACGTATCTTCTGAACGCTTCTGTTTATAGATGTTTGGGAGCCTCTGGGCCCTGATGTGCACCAACTCTGCAGGAATGCAGAGGAGCTTACAGGCTAATGCTGTGCTTCATATGTGGAAGCGTGTAGGCACCGCCTGGCTGCAGGGAAACTGTTGGTGTACATTAATCAGATTAATGACCGTGAGTTTTCCAGTGGAGCTTATGAGGTCTGGACCTGCCTCTCTATCCGTCTCTCCCCTCCTCCTCCTCCTCTCTGGCCTGACCCACTTCTCTCTAAACCAACAATCAGGATCTCCTTCTGTCTCTCTGTCCCATCATGCTCCTCTTCAGGCATAAAGTGCAGCAGATCTCTCCAGATTGTGTATTAAAATGACATATTTCATGTATCTTATCCTCTGGTCATATTAAAGTAGATCGTGGGAAACGGCGCCGGATGCAGAAATACTGGTGTTTGTTATGGCAGTTTGGGCTCCAGAGCTACAGCTGGACCTCTGATTTGTAGCCGTGTCTGTTGTGACTTAACAAAAACATTGGAAAAGTTTTGTGCATGCAGAAATCTGAAGCATTAAACACAGATGCAGCCACATCGTTTCACCTTCTGCAGGCTTGAAAAACGGATTCGCTGCCGTTTCAACGGACAACAATAGAAACTCAAACCACTCCTGTTGCAAAACTCACCTCTTCGCCGGCGAATTGCGTCGAGTTTTGAGTTTTTAGAACACATTAAACATACGGACGGACAGAAGAGAAGCCGGTTGAGACATTTCAAATGGTCTTTTAAAGCTTTTTCAAGTCCGAGCTGCATACAGCTGCATCAGAGCCGCCTTACAAGCCTACAGACGGTGAGTGTTTGGTAGCTTATAATCACACTGATATTGAATACTTTGTTTTCACTTCTTTATCAATGTGAAATTAAGCAGATTGAAGTCGTGTTTTGTTCCTATTTGTTGCCGTGTTTATGGCTCCAGCCAACAGTGGAAACAACCGTCAGGTATTAATGTGGAAAAACTCTTCTGTGTCTAAATTGCACATTTGTTGGGATTTTTTAGTTTTTGTCTGAATGTTGACCTATCTGTTTTTTTATAATGTTTTAAATAAAGGATAAAATATGAAATGAGCACAACACCAGACCTATTTAACACTCAAAGATGGATTTTTGTTTTAGTTGAAGTCTTTATTATAGAGGTCTAAGAGGTAAAATAACTGTTGTTTGCAGCGAGACAGCCCCGCCTCACAAGTACACAAAGAAAAGTGGAGGTGAAGAAGTCTGTTGTGAATGTCATCTGATATGTGATTTATTTATCCGGCTGGGGCTCTTTTATGTACACATAGGCTTCTACTTCATTGATTTAAGCTCAACAAACCAGCTCCACATGCCCTTTGAGCTGTGTAGTGTTACAGAAAGCACTTCGGTTGCTCGTGTGTGTTGTTGTGCTGCTTCTCACTGCCCTGCTGTGTCTCTTTTAGCTTGTAAACCTCTGTTTTCCAGCGAGGGAACGAATGTCTGTGTCTGTTTTGCATCTGTTTTCCGAGGCGCTCGCTTCCCTCAACTCATCGCTAATCCTCCACGTGCTTCGCTGTCTTATTCTTCTCGTCTATCATTCCTTAGTTGTCTCCTGTATGCGAGTCTGTTCTGGATCAAGGATAAACCTGAAGGTTTTTTGGATGCCTTCAAATACTTAATGGGCAAGATGGAAAATAGACCAGGGACCATTTGTGAGCTAAAAAGTAGTTGATTAAGGAAAGTTTAGATCATTTAAGAAGTTGAGTTTGGTGACGTTTCACTCGAATCCATGAAGGGAGTCAGTCCAAGGTGCTAAATTATCATTAACAAACTCCACAGTCACCATTTGACAGGTAGTTCTTGTTTATTTTCAGTTTTTTCCACTGTTAAGATAAATAGAGAAGAGTCAGATTGGTTTATTTAAATCAGCGTTATCAAGTTACTCTTTTGATAAAACTTTGCTGTATTAGTGTCGTGGAAATAGGACTCTGGTGGGAACATGAGGTGTTGGCTTGAATCTGAAAACCTCCTTTTAGCAAAATGTAAGCAGACAAAGTCCACATATTTACATATTTTTGGTTTTGACTTTGTCGTCTCCCATCAAGGCCCGTGTGTGTGTGTGTGTGTGTGTGTGTGTGTGAGCTTTTTGAAGTAATGACCCTGGTAAAATCATCAATCACAGTGGATAATTAATCATTCATTGATGCTTATGTCCTTAAACATAGTCGTCAATGTATCTGTACAGCTCCAGCAGGATGGTCTGAGGTTCTGGGTGGTGTGTGTGTGTGTGTGTGTGTGTGTGTGTGTGTGTGTGTGGTTGGTTAAACTGAGGGGACTGAACCCAAGTTCATGATCAGTGACCAGAGGAATGTAAATATCCTCAGAGAACACACACACATGTGCAAAAACACTCACATGCGGGGTAATGGGTGTGTTGGGCTCATTACGAAATGACATTAAACCATTGCAATGAGGACAATGAGGTTAAAGGAGCGCTAGCGAAACCTCAAATGATGTAGAAGGAGTATATGGTATATATATATATATATATATATATATATTTGTTTTATCTACCGCAGGACTCGGGTTACAACCCCTTATGTCAACAATAAATCCGGCTCCAGTGTTCATGTCGCAACGTAGAAGCAGCGTAGAGGTTTCTGGTACAACCTCAGGCCACTGTAGTCGGCTACAACTTACCCGAACTCGATTTCCCCCATGTTGACAGACAGCAGACGTAGCCTTACTTTCCAGATTTAAAAAAAATATCTTTTAGAGACTTCAGTCAGTTGCAGGATAGTTCGTCTTTTTAGCCTTCACACCTGCACGTCACCTTATCGGTGAGTTTATAACCCGGACAGATTCTGCTTAATGCTGATGTAGATTTGTTGTGCTTTAGAGTACTGCAGCCATTCAGTATTCAGCTCCGGGTTCTTTATCCACCTAATGAGGTCTGACGGACTCGGTGTCTAATCCCTCTACTGTTGGGTGTAGTTAGCGTGTGACTGCTGCAGAGACACACACCTATATAATCACCTGGGACTCATGGTGTGATCTTCCTTTATTACCAACAGACACTGGATGCTGTGTGAACTATACACATCTCCTCAGTTTCATATTATTTCACAATGTAGCAACTGTGATATAAACAAACAGCAGTGTAGATATTGTATATAAAGTTTTTACCTTTACCTATGTCGATAATTGACATCTCGTAACCTTTTTATGGAGATAAATAGTATATAAGTCCTCTTTGAAGTCTTCCACCTGAGTCTATAATTCATAGTAGTTCATTCAGATCCAAACATTCACTGACATCTGAATCATTTCCAAGTTTGTCAACATCAGGGCTTCGATTGTCAGATGAGGCAGAAACGTAGAGCTGTAAGTCATCTGCATAACTGTGAACATTACTGTCGTCATAGATGATGAACATGCACATAATTTAAAAAAGAAATCTAAGCAGGTAGACCAGTAGCATACCTAGCTGTCAAGAAAAGATAGAAAAGGATGGAAATGAGAAAATGAGAACTTTGAAATTGGTTTAGTAGCTTTTCTAGCCGTGCTGGCGACATGGCTCGAGGGGTGGAGGTGTTGGTTGGTCCGTCAGCGGAGCCACTACTTTGGTCCAGATTAAATATCTGAACTTCTAAAATAAAAATTAAACAGACAATGATCGTTTCAGGAGGACGAATTCGACTGACTCTGACTTCCTTTAGCGGCACCATCAGGTCGACATTTTTGGGTTTTTAGTAAAACAGTTATTAGATGAATTTCAATGAAATGTAGCACAAAGATGCAGGTCCCGAACTCGGGATGAATTGTAATAACTTCGATCCCTTCGAACTTTTCAAAGTGCCAATGTTAGCATGCTAATATGCTAAACCAAGATGGCCAAGGTAAACGAATATAAAGCTTGTTAGCATTGTTATTGTGAGCATGTTAGCGTGCTGGCGTTAGCATCGCTGTAGACTTTTATTCTTATTTCCTTTGGACTAAACTAATATTATAAGACTAAACAGTGTCTGCACACCTTTAGCAGGTATACTGTAAAGGTAATCCAAGTGTAAGCAGCCATAGGTACTTGGCTTTTAATGAGCCACACACACACACACACACACACACACACTGCTGTCCTGCAGGAAGGAGCAGTAATTAGCGATCCCTGGTAAAGTCAGTTTTCTCATACTCCCTCATGTTCTAGCATGCTGGTGGCAGATTCCTCCACTGCTAACATACTTTCCATTCACCTGTGACACACACACACACGTATACGAACATGCTGTCGTCCTCCTATGCCGTACAGTCTATACAGTGTGGAGAGGAAATAAGATTAGGTTACCGTAATAAGGTTAATCTTTCCACATTTCTACTAACTTAACCCGGTCATTCGAATAGTTGTCAACAGTAAGAAGAAATTCAAAGCTGTTTAACTGGAGACGGATAATCTACACATGAGAAGCTGCTACCTGCAGTAAACGTTTTCATTGCTTTTTGCTACAGAAAACGACTTGAGTGTTTGTGGTGTTTGTGGAGCAGCAGGCTGCACTCAGGCCATTCCTGCAGCAGTGGTTGTTTATCTCTGACGTTGTTGTGTCTGCCACAGGAAGTTGTCTGGCCTTGAAACAGGGTTTTCGTCCAATAGGCAGGCAGCAGGGAGGAAGTGGATGTATAGAGAAGTCGGGTCACGGTGAACTGTGGACATCAGCAGTTCAACACAAGTTCAACGAGTTCGTCAGCAGATTCTCTGCAGTTTAGACGCAGTAACAGTAACATCAACAATACATTTTAAACTCACTTTGAGGGAAAAACTTTTTATTTTAATTTTAATTGGACTTTGAGGTACAGTAGCTTCGGCATCCTGACTCGTCCTCATAGTTAAAAATCTAAAGTTATTATCAGCGATGATTTTGTGCAAATGTTTGTGCGTCTTCTTTTCGATGAATGAAATCTATTGTGTATGAAGAGATGACACAGATTCCTGCCCCAGTAATGGAGCGGATGTGTGTGTGTGTGTCTGTGTGTGTGTGTGTGTGTGTCTGTGTGTGTGTGTCTTGGGGCATCAGTGTTTGTCAGACAGTCGGTCCAGTTGTGTGCAGGAGGAAAACTGGGCAGCAGCAGTGTGGAGCAAACATCCCTGTGGGCAGCGAGTGGTGAAGGACTCTGTAGGTTTCTGTGTCGGCTGACGTGGAGCTGAAGTTTGCCAGCGGCTGAAACTGTAGAGCAGCGAGACTGGAAGGTCACGGGTTTGATGCCCGAAAAAGAAACACCTACGGTGCACTTTTAAGAAATGTTATAAAACCATAAAGGAGACATGAATAAGTGAAACTCCGCCCCCTCTGTGTAAAATGCATGTTTATATTTTCACATTTGGAGCAGTTTGCAGCAGTTGTTTAATGTTGTCAGAGTCTGTTTAGTCTGAGAAAATAAACCTGATTCTGACTTTGTGGAGTTTGAAGGCAGCGCTTTGACCGACGCTGGAGATTAAAGGTCACGATGTGAAACACGCCAGACGTCTTCTGCTTTATGTTTGAGCTGCATGTCCACCAGCTGTATAAAGGTGCAATATAAGGCTGAAACAAGTGGTTGTTTTCTACTTTCTGTTTGACTTTTTAGCTTGAAAAAAAAACAAAAAAACGGGGCTGTTTTTACAACCTTCAGTATTTACAAGCTTCCGTTTCTCTTTCTGTCCAGTTTCTTCTCCAGCCGCCATCATTCTGTGCTGTAAGCCCGACTGCACAATGTCTTCCAACGGAGACCTCAGCGACCTGGGGAGCTCCGACAGCTTCTGGGAGGTAAACGAGACACACACACACGCACACACACACACGCACACACGGTAGGCTAAAAGAGACAAATGTATTAATTCAAACATTAACTTAAAAGAAAGACAATATGATATTAAATTCAAACGTTCGACTGGTGTCTCTCAGTTTTTTGTGAATGGGCCAGAAACTGTCTGGATTGTGTCTTGAGTACTTGATGAGTTTATCAGAGCAGCAGAGAGGCTGATGAGTCTCTGTGTGTTCACACATAATGAGTCCCTGCTGACGCTCTGCTGGCTTCAGCTCCTCTCGGCCTCCGTTCTGTCCTCTTTCTCTGTTTCAGTCTGATATAACAGCAGAGAGGATTTTAGTGTCTTTTTCACCACTTCATTATTGTTTCTGTTTTCTCATTGTGTGTGTCTGTGTGTGTGTGTGTGTGTGTGTGTGTGTGTGAACTACGCAGCCGGGAAACTACAAGAGGACGGTGAAGCGGGTGGACGACGGCCACCGGCTGTGTAACGAGCTGGTCAGCTGCTTCCAGGAGAGGGCGAAGATAGAGAAGAGCTACGCTCTGCAGCTGAGCGACTGGGCCAAGAGGTGGAGAGGCATCGTGGGAAAAGGTGGGTGAAACATCAGGTGTGGTTCAGGTGGCAGCAGAGCATCAGCAACACCAAAGAGCTTCAGGCTTTGCTGCAACTCGTCTATGAATCGATCTCTATGTTCCTTCCATCACACATGGGTTATGTTTTTATATTTATTGCCCCGTGTTTGTTGCTCAGGGCCTCAGTACGGCACGCTGGAGAAGGCGTGGCACGCCTTCATGCAGGCAGCCGATCGGCTCAGCGAGCTGCATCAGGAGCTGCGGGAGCGGCTGGCGGGCGAAGACAGCGAGAAAATGCGCAACTGGCAGAAAGACGCCTTTCACAAGCAGATGATCGGAGGCTTCAGGGAAACCAAGGAGGCCGACGACGGTTTCCGTAAAGCCCAGAAACCCTGGGTCCGCAAACTGAAAGAGGTGAGCGGCTTCTGATGGAGCAGGTGGAGCATCAGAGGCTAAAATAAACAGCAGCAGAGTTCAGGGGAGAAATGACTGAATGTTTCCTCCTCAGTGTGGAAAAGCTTTATGAATGGAGCCGTCAGTTAATTATATTTAATGTAACATTAATGTTGTGAACGAATCCTGCGTTTTTCACTCTAGACGTGTGTGTGTGTGTGTGTGTGTGTCTCAAGTTGGATTCCAGTAAGAAGAGCTACCATCAGGCCAGGAAGGAGGAGTGGACAGCTGTTACCAGGGAAACGCACGCCAAGGCCGACCCATCCAAGTCTCAAGAGGAAGTCCGCAAGTACACGACCCGGGTGGAGCGCTGCAACCAGGAGGCCGTGAAAGTACAAACACACACAGACACACACACACATACAGAGTCGCATGCGTAGCTGCTCTTGTACCAGTCAGGGTGTGTCGGTGAGTCCAGGAAAACATACCTGTGTGTGTTTGTGACTGTGAAACATGACCAGGCTTGTCTCCTCTGCAGGCAGCTCACAGCTGTGTGAGGCGGGTTTTTTAAAGAGGAACATATCATGCTTTTTGTGATTTTTCAGTTATTTTTATGATGTCGGATGTCTTTGTATAAAAAAAATAAAAAAATAAAAAATGCTCCCTGCAAGTCAGAAGTCAGGGCTTCAATCTGCTCCGATCCAATCAGAGCAGCGTGGGAGGCTTTAAAGAGACAGCAGCTAAAAGGCTGAACTGAGGGTCTCAGTATGAGATGAATGAAGAGTTTTTACCTGTAAATCATGCAGCGATGTTCCAGTAGCGCCCCAGAATATAAATATGGACCATATGTTCAAGGTGTTTCCTGACAAGGATCCAGTATAAAGTCTGAAAGAAGGTTGCGATAAATCAAACATTTAGAATAAATGTAACTTTTAAACTAAAAGAATATTAAACACCACCACATGGAGACATACGTCCACTCTTATGTCTTTTATTGGTAGCTCACTATGTGCTGTGTGTGTGTGTGTGTGTGTGTGTGTGTGTGTGTGTGTGTGTGTGTGTGTGTGTGTGTGTGTGTGTGTGTGTGTGTGTGTGTGTGTGTGTGTGTGTGTGTGTGTGTGTGTGTGTGTGTGTGTGTGTGTGTGTGTGTGTGTGTGTGTGTGTCAGGCCAAGGACCGTTATGAAAAAGCCCTGGAGGAGCTGAACCGCTGTAACCCTCGCTACATGGAGGACATGGAGCAGGTGTTCGACCTCACCCAGGAGGCCGAGCGCAAGAGGCTGTGCTTCTTTAAAGAAGTCCTGCTGGACATCCACACACACCTCGACCTGTCCAGCAAAGAAGGGTAGGACGGACACACACACACACACACACACCATGACTCAAAACGAAGGCATGTAGACGTCTGTTGGCTCAGATCTGTGTGTGTATGTACACAGGAGTTAATGGAAAACTCATGTTGTTGTCCATTAACTATTGGCCTCTCATTCTATTTAAACAACCATGTTACCATAGCAACAGTGATTGATAAAGTCCAACAAAGTCATTGTCCACATATTGAACAAATTGATCTGTAATTAACTGTGAAGAGGACCGTCATGTCTGGCGGCGGCGGCGGCGGCGAGACGTTGTTTCCACAGTTAATATTATCGGTAACTCCAAAACATGTAAACACACTTTAGAAATGTGTGTTTTTCCATCTAAGCGTCGTATATCTGAGGTAGAAATGGAGTGAAGAGACTCTCACATCTCTGTTATTGGGATATGAGAGGTCAGAGGTCAGGCCCATTGATTTTTGGAAGCAGCGATACGGGACAACGTGTTCTCGTTGGAGACAGACGGCGTGGTGAGAAAAACGGGGGGAGCGGTGTGGATTGAGTTATGCTTTTGTGGAGCAGTAACAAAAGATGGGAGGCGACAGAGAGTCTTTGCTGGCTGTATGTGGGTCAGAACTGAGCTCATTGTCCACCGTGAGTTCGACGGTATCTGAGTTCAACAGTTTATGGTTGAAGTAACGACCACCTGCTTCATGTAGTCTGTCATTACCTTCAGTAAATCACCATGAACCAGGGCGTTTCAGCAGAACCTCTCATCACATGATCAGAGAAGAATTAAAACTATTCAAGCAAAGATTATAGAAAAGTCATGAAAACTAATATAGCAGGTTTTATTATTCATTTTCTCACCTCACATAATGTGCATATTCAAACTTCTACCTGCAGCTCCTGTAGATGAATGGATCATATCTTTATCTGAGTGTAAACGCACCACAGAGCTGATTAGAAGAACACTGTTATCTGTTATCTGGTGTTCCACTGTTAAAAGCTTCAGGATTTTAAAGGCCCGGCATCCAGAAAACACAGCTTGTAACTGGGAATGTTGTTTTACAGCTGATGTGATCAAATGATTATGTGTAATGTGAAAACACCCACCTGTAATGATGACTTTACAGAGAATTATCACCCAGCTGTGGTTCTTTTGTGTTTCTAGACGACAACAAGGAGGAAGTTTAGTTTGTATTAACTGGAGAACAGGGTGAAATTAAAAATAATAAATATAAGCCTGTCACAAATAATGATGCTGGATCTGTCTTCATCTGAGGTAAATAAAGGCCTGGGCCACTTTTAGAGAATTTATGGTCCCTAAAATTTAATTTAATATCAATAAAAACACAAAGCTAGAACAACTGGTCAACTTCTGACTGAGCACAGCACAAAACATGTTTTAAACAGAAATAATAAAAAAAAAAATCTGTGTAGACCACTATTAATGTCGTATGTATGTACATTCATGAATTAATGTAAATAATCAGACACTCATTACTAATACCAGGATTTAAACTCTCACTTCGTCCAACAGGTTCAAAGACTTGTACCGAGACCTGGGTCAGACCATCCGAGCAGCCAATGACACTGAAGACCTCAGATGGTGGAGGAACACCCACGGACCGGGCATGAGCATGAACTGGCCTCAGTTCGAGGTGCGGCACACACACACGCACACACACACACACACATATACAGTCTCACACTGTCAAAGTCTAAAACCTGAACTGGTCAGAGGACAACAACACACAAAAGTCAAAGTGATCTCGACCTCGCGTTGTTTTTCTTTTCCAGTTCACACATTTATCGTCGTTGACTGTTCGTAACTTCATTCATTCCTTTTTTTTCCTTCAACATTTTCATGAAAACGAGTAATGTGGTTCAAACTGAATATTAAACAGTCCTCCAGTGAAAGCCTTGTTGTGTGACTGAGAGTCCTGAGTGGGGTCAGGAATGTGGACACACACACACACACACACACACACACACACAGATGCAGGTCTATTTAGTTGTCGGTCAGCAGCAGCTTCACAGTAAAACCTGCAGATTTCATTTCTACTAAACGTCTTCAAGAAATTTAAAATCTCGGTCTGATTTAATACGACGGCTGCGACACAACAGCGAGTGTTTACTGTAAAGAGAATTGCATCCTTGCACACGCTTGGTGGAAATACTTCCCAGAGGGTGAAAACACGGCGCTGGTATTAATATTTGTAGTTGTATCTAAACTAAATTAAATAACCGCGCTCTCTGGGGACGAGACGTTAAGCGTGAGGCGGCTGATCTGTTGTGCTGGACTGTTTTTACCTCGACTGAAACATAATGAATATAAGTTAGGAAATTAATTTCTTGAGTGGTTTTGTGAATCCAGCCTGGGGATGTTATAGCTGATTATGATCAGTCTTTCCACACCCTCCTCACGCTTTTGTTGCTGAGTCACAGCGAGCGATTATTTTCAGTGAAAAGCTCTGCAGAACCGACTCTTAAGGTTTTAATAGAGATACGATCACCTGGATTTCTGCCTCTCCTGTGCCACTTTTATTTTTGGCTGAATGTGTGTGTGTGTGTGTGTGTGTGTGTGTGTGTGTGTGTGCGTGTGTGTGTGTGTGTGTGTTGTTCCTGACGTGATTCTCAGATTTCAAGTCATACAAAGAAGTTGACACATAATACTCAAAAAAAATGCAGGAACTGGAACACAGATTCTCAGTTTGAAGATTTCAGATGTTCAGAAATCATTTCGAAGCAGTTTATTCGAACCGAGGAGCGTTTTGAATGTTTGAACAGAGACGGTCGAGTAATGACATGAACACTTTACAGTCTGAAGAACTGCCACTGTTGCTCGTTTAAGGTAAATGAACTGTAATTATAAGTGTTTTAAATATAGAGGTTCAGTACAGCACAAACAGCTTAAAGGATAATTCTGCTGTTTTTGTCATGAAGTCAGGTGACAGTCAGGCGGCCAGTTAGTCTCAGATTAAGGTGCAGGATGAAGGTTTGTTAAGAGTCAGATGGTTTCTAAACCTAAATGGTTAAAATATTTCAGGTACAAATGGTGTCATTATTCATGCAGTAATTGGCAACATTTTAAGTCAGTCAATCAGTCTTTAGCTTTTAGCGGCACAGAGTTAGCTAGCGAGCAACAGCATGGTACACCGGCATCCAGCTGAAATAAATCTTTTAAGAGTTTTATATTTTAAAATATTTTGATTTAATGTGTTGAATTTGCATTAATTTGATGAACTACTGTTCAGTCATCTAATTATTGTAGCTGCAGTCCCTGATTCTCAATCAGTCAGAGCAGACGTCACACTGAGCCTGATAGCATCCTGCTACACAAGCGCCACAGAACAACAATCAACTTCAACATAATTTATACCTTCTGACTGCATTAATAAACACTAAAAAAGATGTTTATAACAAACATTAGTGTTTCATAAAGATTTACAAACATTTTTCTCTGAAATGCAGTAAAACAACAACTGTGTATTTTCTTTATTCTGTAAAAATAATATTTTTGTCGTGTAGTAAACACTGAAGATCTTTGCTCTAATGACGAAGTGAACATTGGTGTTTTATGTTTGGTTTTTTTCTTAAATGAAATGTAAGGAGAGAGAGATGTTTGTCAGAAAGAAGTAGATCTCTTCTGTTCTCTGAGGAATCTCCTGGCGTTTCCACAACGCTGCCGACATGCAGACAAAGAGCCATTGTCCTAAAGCACACACACACACACACACACACACACACACACACACGTAGGATGAGGATTGTCCTTCATTCATAACTCCAACCATAACCCTCTCTGCTACATACTGAACCCTAAAATATTTAAAAACTGTAAAGAGTAATAAACTGTGGAGGAAACCTGTAACCCTCCTTTTCAAGAGAAAGAGATTATCCTGGATAATCCATGTGTGGTGTTATTTCTACACCTGTGAGGACATTTAGTTTACAACACACACACACTCCACTGAGGTGTGATTAACGGTAACCTTATCCTCAGGCACGTACTTCTGTCAGCACCGTGTTATTATGGCCAGCGTGTGTTTTTGTCTGCATGTGTGATTGGATGGACTCTACTGATTATGTCCCACAGGGCAAGAGTGTTCATGAACTCACCACTAAGACAACAATGTACATTTGGTTTATTAGATTACATAACTTTATCTGGAGACACAACTCATGATAAACAACATATCAAAGACATCCTGGTGATGATCAGAAAAAATTTCAGTTACATCTTCCTGTTTACGTCATAGCGCTACGATTCACCAACATTTATCTCAGTCTGTTCAGTCCGACACAGAACTTGAATTTTGTGGATCAGACGAGACTCGGACTGAGTTGTACTCGCTGTGTGTGCAGGAGTGGTCTCCGGAGGCCAGTCGCTCCATCAGCAGGAAGGAGCGAGGTGGACACTCGGAGGAGAACGTGGTCACCCTCACCAACATCGTCTCCTCGGGGGGAGACGACGCCCCGCCCAGCCCCATCACCCAGAACACCAGCAGGTAGACCTGTGTGTGTGTGTGTGTGTGTGTGTGTGTGTGTGTGTGTGTAGGCCCTTAAACCACACACCCATTTGTTTAGCCCAGACTCAACACACGAGTACAATTATCTCTATTTGAGCCACCTGTGTGTGTGTGTGTGTGTGTGTGAGAACAGAAACAGCATGTGCCTCAGTTATATAGTTACCTTGTAGTCACCCTGAGGAGTTAATATCCTGCACATAACACACTCTAATTAGTAACTAGAAAGCTGACTCACTCTGCGAGCAGGTCGCTGTTTCCAGATTTAGTCTCCGTTTACTCTGCAGGCAGTTTGTGCTTCATAAGCAACAAACATTTGGCTTCACATCAGTTGAGTCCATCTGAAGACCCAAACACACCAGCAAGTTTAAAGTCTGTAAATATCAGACTTCAGGCCAAACATGTCATGCAAACTGTAAACCTTCTTTTGTGTTATTTTGCAGCAGATATTGTATTTATTTTCTGTATTAAGTGATGCAAAGTTTGAATGTTTCTATGTGGGGAAATAGTGAAAGGCTGAACTGCTTTCTGATGCAAAAATTAGAAATTAGACACAAATAAGCTGGTAGAAGGTGAATATGATGGACTCTGTAGCAGGTAGGTAGTGATTTCAGACACAGCCGACGTCTGTTATTCTGTCAGTAAACATAAGACTCGTCTCCCTCTAAATGTGTTTGTGGTGTCTGACTGACACACAGACTGAGCCGCTGACGTTTTCACACACTTTTTGGACGTCCATGATGACGCCTGCTGTGGTGGACCAGGAGACGTGTGACGCAGCTACGAAGCTCCTGTTAGTGTATTTACAGCACCTCAGTGAGGGCACATGAAGTTTAAAAAGGGTGCATGTGATACACGGTAACCCGGGGAGACGAGAAAAATAAACAAAAAACTGAGGAAGTCATGCTGCAGCCAAACATGGTTGAGAGGAAAGTAAAATTTATTGGTGAGGATATTAATGCCATGATGATGCATTCAGGTGCTGCTGAAACCGTGCGACAAACGAGCATTTGATGGTAGGCAGCTGTACATTCTAGACTCTTGTCTCTTTCTCTCCTCTCAGGATGAAAGATTATTCGTCCGACTGGTCCGACGAGGAAAGCCCTAAGAAGGTGGTGGCGGTGAACGGCGTCGGGGAGGCGGAGGACGAGGAGGAGCAGGTAGAGGGGGTGCGAGTCCGAGCGCTCTATGATTACACGGGCCAGGAGGCCGATGAGCTCAGCTTTAAAGCAGGTATTAACCCTTACTAATGCTTACAGAGGAGAGGCATCACAGGGGGAGACGATTTGCGGTTTTTGGTTTGATTAATTAGATTCATGCTGCTGACAAATATATTAAAAAAAATGTTCCTGTTCACCTGTGATGCCTCATCTTAACACATTCACACACACACACACACTCATGTCAAACACTCTTTCAGACATGAGTCCTGATGATCAATAAGACTGTGATGCTATGGGACCACAGCCATAACATACGTGTTACCTCAGTCTGCATGTGGCTGCTGTGGTCAGTTCAGCCACTGTAGGTTCATTAATTCTGTATAAATGATCCCATCTGAGTCACAGAAATAACTTGAATGAAAATATATTTAAATATATTTGAGAAACCCTGCAGCTGGAATAGACGCAAGGATAAAACTGTCTCACTTCTGTGACTTTGAATGCATCATTTAACGGTTCATATGTAAAATCACTGATAACATAACAACTGTGTTTACTCCTCACTACATGCAGCTTGACATCCTCTCTGGCTGCTCATCACTTCTGTTTGGAGATAAAAAAACAAAACATTTGGAGTCGCGCTCCGAATGAATCTGAAATCTGAACAGATACTCGAAGGCTTCACGCTTTGATGGAATAATTTGCTATTCCATTTTTCTCCTGCTGTTAAAGTTTTTAAAAAAAATTAACCAATCTCACGTATCAGACTACACAGGAAATAAAACTTCTGAGGGGTTTTATCTTCTAGATGGGATGTTTTGATGGTTGTTGCAATAAGAGGGATTATCACAGATTAATCTGATTCACACTCTTATCTCTCTCTGGTCTGTCGGGGAAGTCAAGTAAAGCCAACTGTCTTGAAAAAGAACCAAACATATGACACCAAGTTCATGTCATATATATATAAATGTATAAAGTGAGTTTCTGACGAAGTTTCGAACACAGATTGCACCAGATTGTCGTCTCTGTTTCCTGTTTCCCAAAGGTTTTTAGAAACATATTGTGTGTGTGTGTTCTGGTTTTATCAGGCGGTTACGTCGTCCTGGGTTTTAGTGAACCAGGCTGCAGGTGTTTTTTGGTAATGATGACATGGTTCACATTGTCTGAGCTTTAGTCCGTCCTCTGTTTGGAGGGACACTGGGTTAATGGGACCTGATGGGACCTTAGTTTGGAAAAGCTTAGCCCAGCTCAGCTCAGCTTAGTCTAAACCAGGCCCAGATCTGATGAAGTGGGACAGGTCACCTCTTCTTCTCCAGGTTTCATCACCTTGATCATTGAATGGGTGTGTCTCCACCACTTGGCAAAGCTCAATATGTAAATGTTTGTGCTTGTAATCTAACAGTGAAGTGAATTTCTGTCGTCATCCTTGCAGGAGATGAACTGTTGAAGCTGGGAGAGGAGGACGAGCAGGGCTGGTGTAAAGGACAGCTGAACAGCGGCCAGGTTGGCCTCTACCCCGCCAACTATGTCCAGCTTGTTGCTTCCTGATGGCCCGCCCTCTCTGGTTAACCAGCCAATGGTACCACCACATTCAAGATGCCAGGACCAATCAGAAGCTGTTAGCGCTGACATGTAGACAGGCCCTCTGTTTTGGGTTATTGACTCTAAAACTCGTCACTGAGTAGTTTTTTTTTCTTTTTTTTTTCATCTGGTGGAAAGTTCACTTGTTGTTAAAGGCTGTTTACGCCCGAAAAATAAATCTCTGAACAGAAAGCAGACCGTAGAAACACACGGGCGTATCGTCACCCATCAGTTTCTGAAGGGATGTGTTATCGAACTCTGGAAGTTGGTTTTCTACTTACAAGGAGACAAAACCTGGAGAGAGCAACAATCACCACAGATGTCTGCGATTGGTTGAAATACCTGTCAGTCAATGAAATGCACCCAAAACATAGTTTGACATTTTAGGAAATGTACTTATTTGTTTTCTTGCCGAGAGTCAGACAAGAAAATCAATACCACACTCATGTCTGTGCGTTCAATATAAAGCTACAGCTAACAAGTAATTAGCTTAGCTTAGCATAGCATAAAGACTGGAACGGGGGAAACAGCTAGCCGGCGTCTGTCCGAAGCTAACAAAAGATGCTAAAGCTTGCTGATTTGCGGATTCTTTCTTGAGAGTTTAATCCATACAAAAATCAAAGTGTTTTTACAAACGCTAAGCTAAGCTAAGCTAAGCTAAGCTAAGTGGCTGCTTCAGCTTCCTATAAATGGACAGACATGATAGTGGAGAAGTGAATAAGACTATTTCCCAAAATGTTGGAATATCCCTTTAAGCCTTAGTATTTTCATTATTACAAATAAGAATAAACATATTGTGGGGAAAACAAGATTAATTTAGCATTTTATTGAGGAAGTTTTCAGTAGATTTCGTCAGTGTTTTGAGTCACCATCTAGTGGCTGTGAAAGGAACTGCAACCGGAGGCACTTCATCACAGTCGTTATTTCCTCCGCGGTTGAATGAGAGACACGAACGAACCCGATGAAAGACTGTCAGTGCCTTAGAGGATGATGTGCAGCGCCGCCCTGCTGTCTGACTGAGGAAGTACATCCAGTCTGACCCCTGTAGATCACCTGACAGTCACCTGGACTTGCACGCAGCTCTTGATTGGCTGTGAATCTTTCATGTTCCCTTTCAGTTATTTAGCTTCAAAACAAAATACTTCAGTTATTTTATAGATTTTTTTTATAGGTGTGACACTGAATTTCTTCCTTTTTTCTTTTTTTTTAAGTAATAGCTGTATGTTTATATCAAGTCAGCTGATTTTGAATATGGACGATTTTTTTTTTTTTTAAGAATAGCATTTTTACAGTCAACTCATTTACTCATATAATTTATTTTCCTCTTTTTAATTTAGCGCTTGTTCTTCATTTGACTGACTAACACAGGGGTTTATTTGCTGTGCAGAGATCACGAAGCACCTCAGTTAATCTAAATCGAGTGTTTATTTTTGGTCTAAAGATGTCGGGTTGTTGGGTTTTCACCCTCCTGCTGATCTGAGCGTGGCTACAGCTAACCCACGTAGACGTCCAGATAACAATGTTAGAGAAACTAAAGCTACTGCTTCTCTCCTTTTTGATTCTTTTCCCTTTTTTCTTTCTAAAACTTGTAACCTGTGCAGTACATAAAGCTGTAGGGGCAACAATAAAAGAACTTTCTACAGTTACAAGTTTTACAAACCTTCTTTTGTCTTCATGCCAGTTTTAATAACCTGCATACATACATGCTAAATAATAATTACAGTATACTTTTGATCAGCCTGCAGCAGTCAAACAATACTTTTCTACCAAAAGTACAGTTAATATCAGCAAAACGTGAAACATGTGTGGGGTGAATGTTGTGTAGGGTTTAGTAGTGTTTTCCAGAGCTTTCAGCCATATCCTGCTGTCTTCAGTGAATGGATGTGTATGTGGAGGCAGGAGGAGAAGCTTTGGAAAAACTGCAAATGGATGAAATGCCAACAATTATCTTTTATGTATTAGCACTAATTGAAAACATGTTTAATATTTAAGGATCCTCTCCTGATGTGTCGTAATACAAATCATCTGAATAATAAACTGTATTTGACTTCATCCTGCAAAGTTCAATTGTATAATTTGACTTTGCACGTGCATCATTCTGCAGAGAGACGAGAACAACGTCTGACTGAAGGAACAAGAAGAAAAACTCATTTCTGAATGTAAGCTGGACTTCTGTCAGCGCTGCAAAGACGAACCTGTTGGCTTTAGTTTGTATTTTATTTTATCACAGCGACCTCTGGTGGACAAAAGTGCTTCTAGTCAGGAACTGAATGTGATTCTTCAGAGAAACACACCAATGTTTCTGTGTCCAGTGCAACAGATGTTTTTCACTGCAGACATTATGACCTGTCAAGTTTAATAACTTCAATAATGTCATTTAAGATGTGTAAGACATGCCAGCGAGCCTTTATTTTTTGCTGTTAAAGGTTAAGTTCACAATTTTTTTTCGAGAAGATGAAATGTGCTTTTCATGTTTTCTGTGTTCATTCGGGCTTCTGACTGTTTTAAGACATACTTGGGGAAAATTGTGAACGCGTCCTTTAAGTTGCACATGTGTAACATGCTAAACTGCATGTACAGCAGCTGATGAACCTGTCGCTTGTCTGTGGTGTAAATAAAGCATCTTCCTACCTTCAGCATGAAGTCACACAGATGAGAACATAAAGTGTGTTTTTGTTCCTGTTAGACCTCAAAGTTGGTTTTTTTGCAGATGAATGTTTGTTTTATATAACTGATCTAACACGATGCACCGTATTTAAAAATATCGGTTGAGGCGAAAGAAAAATTTACAGACAGTTTTATTAAATTGACAAATTTTTTTATCTGTACAGCAAAATCAAATGTCACAATGATAAATCTGTTACATCTTCATATTACATGGCATAAATCTAAAAAGAAACAAACTGCACACCGATAAAGTTCGTACACGTAGAGACTTACATAGAAAACTGGTTATGACAGCTGTTAAATCTCTCGATTCAGCTGACGCAGACAGAAACAAAAAGTTTTTAATAAAAGCTCAAAGCAGCGAGCTGTTGGTTTCTATCTGACGACTGATCCGCTCAGCTTTCAGGTTCAGGACGTTTCTTTTTCTTTTTTAAACATTATTTCCACAATCATAAATCCTTTTGAGAACGTGTCCACAACAAATGATTTGCAGCTTGAGCTTCGTCAGCTTTACACAGATATTAATGTACAAGCTGCAAAACATTTGCAAAATGAAAAGTATGGTTTCTTTTATGTTGATGAATGTGAAATTTATTACAAAAAAAATACAAAAACAAGAACAAAACTGCAAAAGAAAAAAACAAAAAAAGTTTGTATTCAGTCATTTTCCTGCAGAACAATGATCTGTTTATGGCTCCAATATCTCCAACATACTGACGGAGGGAGTTTCTCTCCTGATATAAGAGATTTTATTATGATATGAGCATTAATCCTTCACTTCATCTTCTTAAACAGGTCTGATCTGTTTTAAACGGGCTACACCTGGAAACGGCCTCTGAAACACACAACACAGGTGATGCTCGCTCAGTATGTTTCAGAGGTTGGAGGCGGGTGTTGGGGAATACTACTGCATATATAGCTGCTGTTTCCTCTGGAGGAACCGGGGTTTGTGGGTAATGTAGGCGCCAGTTTTTGGCAAAAAGAGATAAAATCTCTTGGATGTGCTTCATTGATTTTGAGACTAAACTGTCCATCGTGATGCTACATTGGTGGAGTATTGATTTAAAGCTGCTGCTGGCAGGTATGACGCAGTTAGCTTAGCTTCATATAAAGACTGGAAGCATGAAGCTCATCTGGCTCAGTCCAAGTTAAATAATCATCTGCCAACGCCTCAAAAGCTCTGAAATAATTAAAAACAGGAAGTTGCGGTTTTTGGAGGGAGTTACATAGTCAAACTGTTTCTTATTGAACAAATGTTTATCATCCGCCCAGAGCAACCTGCCTGGCAACCTCACCATAGCAACAAGACTCCAGGAAGTCAAAGCATCCAACTGTTGTTCACCAGAAAATAATAATTACAGCTTATTGTTCAAATCCCCTTTCAAAAAAACCTCAAAACAAAACAATAAACAGTTGAAATTTACACTGTGTGTCAATGAGTTAGCAGCTCAGTGCAGGTTTAATAACGTCATTACATAAATTATCAGATATTTTAAGAAAACAAGTGTCATGTTTAAAGGCTATATCAGCATTATCCATCACTCAGATCGACAGAAAATAATTATATATAAAACCTTATATGATTTTCATATCTTACATTACAGCAAATTCAATGTGTTTGAGATTTAAAGATTTACGTTGTTTGGACAAAATAGGACATAAAAACTATTTTCTGATGCTTTACAGAACAAACGATTAATGGAGAGAATAATCTGCAGATTAAAGATAACTGCTCACGTCTGTGACAGGTTGGCTTCTGCATATTCTCACCGTGACTCATGTTTGTAATGTAAAAACTTGAGATGCAACATGCTGCTGACTTTCACCTCAGCAGGTGTGTTTATCTGCAGAGCGACACGAACAAAAAAAACGATCTGAAACCAGAATCAGTCAATAATCAGCAATAAATAAGGCATATAAATTAAAAGAAAAGTGCAAAGATTTAACTAGTAGCATTTAAATGAAGTTATATTAATAACAAAAGAAATGTGCACACAACGTTTCTGATGATGGAGACCAGCTTTGGGCTTTAACTGGTCCGTTAAAGAGTCGTACCTGGCGAGCTGGACGTGATCCTGGACGGGAGCGAAGAGGACGAGACTTCATGAATGATGAGAAAAAAGTTTCAAAAGCAACAAGAACATCTCAGAATTCAACTTTAAAAGTTCGCCTCAATGTTGCTCCTTGTACGATTCAGGCGGCCGCAGTCACTTAAAATTAAACAACTTCTTGTTGCTCTACATGCTCCAGTCTCCATTAAATATGACCAAAAAAAAAAAAAGCATCAGGACGTAACGCGGGGAAATAAATCCTAACCTCAGCAACAGAAGCAGCAGTCCTCAGTCACATCATGAACAGCGCTTATTTAGAAATCTCACAGTCAACTCCAAACAACATTCTCGGAGAAAGCTTGGAGGAAAAAAATACGATCATCAAGGAATAAAAATCGCTCCGATTTGTGAGACGATCAATAGTCTCTCGACGTTTGGAGATGCCCAAATGGAGATTGTGAGAATCGGGGGCCGTTTTGGATTTGATGCAGACAGTTTTAAACAGAGGAGAAGGTCCAGATGTGAGCACTGGCGTTGGCACTGTGCAGGTTGGCTGGTTACAGACCAGGCATCTGAGAGGAGGAGGAGGAGGAGGAGGAGGAAGGGTACAGGGAGGTGCGAGGAGTCAGTCTTTTCAAAGGCGTCGGAGCGCTCGTCCTCTACCGGTCCTTCAGCTCTCTCGTCACCCGCTTGGTGATGCGACCACACAGCAGCCCCACCAGGAAGAGGATGCACACGCTCAGTGCGATCATGAGCAGGATGTAGTTCTTCGATGGCGACGTCATCACCTGCACGGCCAGGTCTGAGAAGCCCTCTGCTGGCGCCACCTACAGGGACGTAGAGACAAATCAAGGCAGGAACTACAAACATCTTTTCAAGACGAGGTGCCTCCTCCCGGTGTTTACCTTGGCAGCGTAGCTCCACATGTCGATGCGGTCCTGAAGTCTTTTCTTACACTCCGGCTGCAGACGAACTCTTTTATCCTGCAACGCTTCCATCAGACACGACATCTCTGGACGGTGAGAGAGAAAGACAAAGTAAAACAAAGACACAGTGGAGAATCTCACTGAAAGGCATTAAAAATGTCAGTGAAAGCACCCACGTCTCCCTCTGCCGGGGGTGATGGCAGCACAGTGGTGCTTGAGGTCCAGAGCGCAGGCTGTGTGGAGGACCGGGTCCACGAAGATGTCCGCCTTACTCTCCTTCAGCATGTTCAGGACTTCCTGCACACAAGAAAAAGTTTAAAAATCAATAAATATGATTAGACAATTAAAAACCTTTGGAACAAATGTCCATCAAATCAAACTATTGTCTTGTTGATCATTTTTCCTACAGTTCACAGACACCTGAACACACCAATAATGGAGGAAATGTGATGAATTCAAAGTGTCCTAAAATGACCTGAAACCTGCCGTCTGCTTCTCAACAAAGTCTACTTATCAACAAGACTTATCAATAAATATCAAAAATAACGGCGTCAACGTACCTTTTTACAGGTTTCCTGTTTGATCTTCAGCAGGTTGACTTTCAGACACTCTTCCACCTGACCCGTCTGCTCCTGAGCTGCTGCCTCCTCCGCACACAACCTGGAGATCTGGAGGAAGACGGGTCACGTGACGCGAGGCGAACACAGTGTGTGTGTGTGTGTGTGTGTGTTTGTGTGTGTGTGTGTGTACCTCGTCTGAGCAGTGCATCTGCAGCTGTGGGTCCAGTCTGTAGTCCAGCGCCGACTCCTGCAGAATCACTCTGATCTGGTCTTCACAGTCTGGAGACAAACGCTGAACCAAACCAGCCGGGAAACACAAGATTTAACACAACAACAAGTTTTATGTATTTATTTAAAAGGAAATGTAACCGTGCTCTAACCTGATCTGCGTATTTGAGCTTGAGGCAGGCGATGACTTGACCCTCCAGCTCGCTGTCCTCGCTCGCCTTGTTCAGGATTGGCTGGCAGAACTTCGGGATGTCGGCTCGACAAGCTTTTCTCAACACCGGGTTTAACCTGTAGTCTGGAGGAGAAAAAAAGGGAGGACGATGAAGGTGTCGGTAAGGTTTGATTGGGTCAGGATCGGGTTTGTGTGTGTGTGTGTGTGTGTGTGTGTACCTGTGTTCTGGGTGATCTGTCTCTTGGTGATCATCTGTTTGCATTTGGGATCCATCAGCTCGCTGTTCTTGTTCTGTTTCAGACACTGGAGAACGTTTCTGGCGTCGGCTTCAGTGCAGAAACGCTGCAAGGAGACAGTCTCTGTCAGTAACATCCCTCCTCTTTCTGTCTTACATTACCGGCCGCCTCCTCCTCCTCCTCCTCCTCCTCCTCCTCCTCCTCCTCCTCCTCCTCCTCCTCACCTTGATCATCTGCTTGCAGACTCTCATCATCTGGTAGTCGAGCTCGGGGTCGGTCATCTCCACCTCCTGCAGTCTGAAGATCCGCTGGTGGCAGCGTTGACTGAGCTGCTTCTTCTGCTCCTTCAGACACTCGATCATCTGAGGAGGAGACGGAGGGAGGAGCAGGAGGAAAGATCAGATCAAAGGTTCTGATGTTTCTAACACTCCTGGATGTTTTGTTTCTACTGTGTCTGATGTTTCTTACCTGAGCGTTACCGAAGGCCACGTTGGGACACAGACGACTGATGTCAGACTTACAGGGATCATACAGCTCTGGTTCCAAACGAATATCCTCCGACTGAAGGAGGAGCAGAATGAGGAGTTTCACCAAGAGTTTCATTAAGCGAGCTAATTAGGCCCTCAGTACATCTGAGGACGACGGGATTGTTGTTAGTTTTGCAGGTATTAAAATTCATCCACATCCACCCAACAACCTCAAATGTCATCATGAGAATTCATCCTCTGAGGACCACGAATGTCGAAACAAAATCTCTACAAAGACGTGCAGATATTTCAGTGTTTTTATCAGTATATATGTGTGTGTGTGTGTGTGTGTGTGTGTGTGTGCGTACCATCTCCAGCTCCTCCACCCGCAGCTGTTTACGACATTTCAGAGAGACCCGCTGCTCTTTGGCCTCCTGCAGCGTGTCGTTTCTCACCGTGGTGCTGAGACAGATGACGACGTCGACTCTGAAGCATCACAAACATGAAAATGTTGAAATCAGATTAAAAATAAAAACAACTTTTAACCGAGTGCTCACAAAGTGTTTTTGCAGAGAAACAAAAAAATTAAATAAAAAGTGGGTTTAAAAAAGGAATATTTGGATATTTTTTGGAAATATGTCTCAACTCACTTCTTCTTGATGTTCGGACACAAGCGCAGGACGTCCTCCTTACACGCCATCTTGAACTTATAGGAGAACCGGAAATCCTTCATCTGAACCTGAACATTGAACACAGAGAAATGCAGAAATTTAACGATGATACAGAAACAGTCGTCTTTGTCACACAGCAGCTCTTAAACTCTTTTTCACTGGTCATTTTTTATCTTTTGCTGAAACTTTCCAAATGGAGACAATTAAAGTTTCACACTCTTATGAGGTGAAAAAACAGCTTTTAAATTTTAATTTTAATAATTAAAAAAATGACTAGAACATTAACAAGAGATAGAAGCACAAAAACAACCTATTTATGTATTTGTTAAGTATTCAAAACAAAACATTTAAGGACAGATCGAGCAAAGGTGTGTGAATGACAGGAAGCCGTCATAGAAACACACGACCCTCTAAATTTATAATAAAGAGAGAAATGTGTAGAAAGTTTAAATCCACATTAGAAATAATCATTTTTTTAATCATGTAACTGACCAGCTGGAAATGTGTAACGCCGACCGAACACTTGTCGTTCATCTCCTTCTGGTGTTTATTCTGAACCAAACACTCCATCAGATCACCTGTATCAATCTGGTTATCAGCAAAATCCTACACACACACACACACACACACACACACACACACACACACACACACACACACACACACACACACACACACACACACACACACACACACACATACACACACACACACACACACACACATTATTTATATTCTGTTGTTTCATGTCATATTCTTATTCTTCATACATGTAAAAGAGGTGAATGTGCTCACATGGCAGTGGGCCTGGATGATGGGCTCACAGGCTCTGATGAGCAGAGCGTCAATCTGGATGTCCTGAACGGTGAGACAGAAACAACAACAACAATAAAGCTCCAATAAACACCTCAGGTACTCTGGTTTATGGTTATTATCATGACCTCTGACTCCAGCTCCGTCAGGTTGCCCACGACGTCCCTGCAGGTCGACACCAGGTCCTCCAAATGATCCTGCAGACACTCCAGCTCCTGAACGCACACACACCAGAAGTTTTGATTAGTGTTTGATTAGTTATCAACAGTCCCTGTGACGTTTTTCACGGTTTATATCGGTGGGTTAAAGTCTGTCCCACCTGTCCAGCGTCCGTCTTCTCGCTGCACCACTTGCCGAGGTCGGTCATGCAGCGTTTCTGCAGCTCGGGGTCCAGCTTCACATCCAGCGCCCTCTGGTGGAGAATCCTCTGCACCTCCACCTTACAGTCCCGAGATAACTGCACGCGCACACACACACACACACACACACACACACGTATTGATTAGGACTTTTTTAAGGTTCTTTAAGTTGTCTTCAAACTCATCTTTAACATTTCTGTTTTGTTATCAGCCAACATATGTTACTGAAATATCTGTGATAAATTATGAGAGAGAAACATCAAATCAACCGACGTATCAGTCAGGCAGATTATGTCATCATCAGTTTACCCCCTTCACCAGGATCAATACTGATTGACTGATTGATTGAGGTGAACTATGGACCACTTACCCCCTCGTCAGGGTTCACCTGTTAAATTTAAACACATGACATGAGTTACACCTGCTGATTCTGCTTTCAGAGTTACAACACAAAAAAAAACCTGAAGAAGAAACAATACGTCAAAACCGTCTCTATGGAAACACAGTGACAGCAGTAGAAATCGTACCCGGCGTCCCTGCTCCTCGGTGCGGTAGGCGTGGCGGTAGAGGCAGGAGAAGATGGCGCCCGGCGGCATCAGCTCACTGGTGTCATTCCAGCCGTGTGTGTGGCAGAGCCGGGCGGCGTCTCCCTGACACTTCTTATACAGGACGGGATCCAGTCTGGGAGACACAGAGAAGGACTTCATGTGTATTTCAGGATACAGTATGAAAATATATGATTCATGAAGTCATAAAGGCATAATTCAGGGATTCATTTCTAACAATTCACACACAGACACATGATTAAAACCTCAAGATAAAATACCAGAAGGTAAATAAATACTTTAAAGCTGCATTAAGTGAGTCGTTTGGCCACCAGATGGCAGCAGAAACAACGTTTCCTTAAGTTGATATGTTGAACCTGTATTTACAGAAGAGAAGAAGAATGTTTAACCGCTGATGGATCAAACTCACTTCCAGTCTCTGGATATGAAATACTGCAGCTCCAACAGCCGGTGCTCACAGTCCTCCACCATCTTCTCTGTGTACAGATGCTCCATCAGGCACGACAGGATCCTACACACACACACACACACACACACACAGACAGACACACACAGACACACACAGACACACACACAGACACACACACACACACACACACACACACACTTTATCAATGAGCTATGACGTGATTAACAATCAAAACAATCACTGATCATAATTTAAAGCGACAGTTCTGATATTTTGATGTAAAGCGTGTGTGTGTGTGTGTGTGTGTGTGTGGGGCTCACATCGGGTCTCCGTTGCGGATGTGTTTGCAGGCCGTCTGGATGACGGACTCGCAGGCCTCGTTGAGCGCTCGGTCGATCCGGTAGTCGGCGCCGGGGTCGGCAGACTGAATCAGAGTCTGCAGCTGGAAACGTGATTGACAGTCATATAAATAAAGAGTTTTAATAACAACAATGATTTTTCTTCAACAATCGAATAATTTTCAGTTTTCAGGCTATTTTCAAATACAAACGTCAAACATGTGACGGTTACAGTGTTTTAAATGTGGTGATTTAAAGTCATATATGATTTTAAACAGAAGACAACTTACGGCGCTCTGGCAGACGCTGTCGACGGTGGCGCTGCGGTCGCCACGTCCGATTCTCATCAGGCAGTGCAGCGTGCGGCCTTTGCGGTGCAGGCCTGAGCAGTGAGCCTCGATCTCGGTCCGACAGTGAAGCACGATCTCAGGACTCAGGGAGAAATCCTCCATCAGCATCCGGCGGTAGTCCAGCATCTCCCCCTGACACTCCCCGCTGACCGGACGACCTGCGCACAAAAATATCACACTTCCATGATCTGGAAGACGAGATGAGAGTGAATGGAAACGGATCGTGACCCTTCCGCTCACCTCGGTGCACGGCGGCCTCCAGACACAGCAGCAGGTACGACAGCCGGGCCTCGCGGGCTCGCGGCAGGTTGGTGTCCAGGCTGCAGCGCTGCTTCCTCAGGTCGACTTTACAAGCTTTAGCCAGAGAGTAACTGACCCGGTAGTCCT
Organism: Pampus argenteus; assembly: GCA_036937835.1. Lineage (NCBI taxonomy): Eukaryota > Metazoa > Chordata > Actinopteri > Scombriformes > Stromateidae > Pampus > Pampus argenteus. Next base: position 25,193,502 of record CM072862.1, read on the forward strand.
GAGAGATGAGTTTCTGACGGGTGGTCAGAGCGTCTCTGCACTGTGGGGTGGAGGAGAGGAGGAGAGGAGGAAGAGGAGAAAGAGGGAAAAGAGGAGAAAGAGGAGGAAGAGGGGAAAAAGGAGGAAGAGGGGAGAAAGAGGGGAAAAAGAAGGGAAAAAGAGGAGAAAAAGAGGAGAAAAAGAGGGGAAAGAGGGGAAAGAGGGAAGAAAGAGGGAAAAGAGGAGAAAGAGGGGAAAGAGGAGGAAGAGGGGAAAAAGGAGGAAGAGGGGAGAAAGAGGAGAAAGAGGGGAAAAAGGAGAAAGAGGAGAAAGAGGGGAAAGAGGAGAAAGAGGGGAAAGAGGAGAAAGAAGAGAAAGAGGAGAAAGAGGAGAAAGAGGGGAAAGAAGAGAAAGAGGAGAAAGAGGGGAAAGAGGAGAAAGAGGGGAAAAAGGAGAAAGAGGGGAAAGAAGAGAAAGAGGAGAAAGAGGAGAGTATTAGCGAGCAAACATCGATGAGACTCCTCCTGCGGGTGGTGGAAGTTGAGCTACCTTTTCTGACATGGCCTCTTCAAACTTGTGATTGAACAGACACTTGTAGACTTTTCCTTCTCCTGCCTGAGTCTGTGGAGAGGAGGAGCAAAAAAAGAGGAAGAAACACGTTTATATGATTTTAAAATGTTGATGGTTTTGCATGTTTAATCTATAACTGCTCAAAACATGTTCAGAGTCTCTGAGAAACTTTCTGATTTATCTATTTTTCAAAAGCAATAATCGAGTCTCCTCACGTTCTGGCAGAATCTCTCCCGGTCGTCTCGGCAGGAGAAGTAAAGATGCCGGTCGAGGTGGAAGTCATCTGACGACAGCTCCGCCACGCGCAGGATCGCCCTCTGACACTCCTCTTTGATTGGATGAACCCGATCCTGCTGCTCCGCCTCCCTCACCAACGCCTTCTCCAGACAGGAGATTACTTCACCCTGGGAGTGGACGTCCTGATGAAAGAAGGTTCAATCGAACATAATCAAAAACTCAGAGATTGTAGTGTTGCTCTGTGAGATTGTGTGAGAAGCAGACACACACACACACACTCACACACACTCACACACACACACACACTCACACACACTCACACACACTCGTCACCTTGTGCCCGACGTTGATGCTGCCGCAGTGCAGGCTGTTGATGTCTTCTTTACATTTATCCATGAAGCCGCAGATCAGCCGGTAGTCGCTGAAGATGATGCTGGTCATCTTGGTGATGTACTGGTTACACTGGTACTCGCTGATGTTGCCACGGTGATCCACCAGGCAGGACACCAGGTAGCCCCGCCCGCGCTCCTCCTCGTTACACTCCTTTATCTGGAAGGTGAGAAGCTGCGTTTATTCTCATGTCCTAATCGACACACGATGCTTTCAACATGTGACTCCGGCGGTGCAGACTGACCTCTGCGATGGTGCTCTTGCAGACCTCCGTCGCTACTGACTCAAACTTCGGGTCCGTGGTCAGATTGAGTTTATAGTTCCACAAGAGCTGATGGACAGACGGACACATTATTAATGACATCCAGAGCTGTTACATGTATGCAGCACCAGTCGAAGGTTTGGACACATTTTTCGGACACATGTCTTGTCTTGTCATGTCTTATTTTAATAAAATATCCCATCCAGACATGTTTAAAGGTGCATTTCTTTAATTCACTGAGTGATTAAAGTTGACATGATGAGACACTCGTGTGTGTTTGTGGTGCTCAAGAAGATTAAGACTGAAATCTTCCCAAAAAAACAAAACCGGGTTCAGATATTGTTTTCACAACAAGCTGCGGGATGTTGGGAATTTAATTTAGAAGATTTCAGTAACCTGGAAGTGTTCTACAAAATAAAAGAAGGTGCATATTTAAAGGGGCATTTCCAATATTTTTTAGGACATCTAAATTTTACTTATTTTTACAGGATTCACATTTTCTTTCTTTCTTTCTTTCTTTCTTTCTTTCTTTCTTTCTTTCTTTCTTTCTTTCTTTCTTTCTTTCTTTCTTTCTTTCTGTCCATCTTCTTTATTTATGTGTTCATTGTTTTTTCCTGCCAGCGAAGCTCCAGCTGCAGCAGCCACAGATAACAGTGACTGACAGTCAGACCGCCCAGAAAATAACACAACGACAAAACAAGAGGGTCTCTGTGTGTGTGTGTGTGTGTGTGTGTGTGAGTGTGTGTGTGTGTGTGTGTGTGAGACATGTTAATTGCACCGAGTGCTTTGCTGTGCTGTAATAAAGACAGACCAAGTGCTCCATTAACCTTGTGGTGTTTCATAAACCCGTCTGCTATTAACTGCTCTGAACTCTGAACACTGAAGGTTTATCATCTTTAGGAAGAAAACGACGACCCGGAGTTTGTGAAGGTCGTCGGGAAATCTCTTTACTTCACCTCACTGTTGTCCTCGTGATGACCTTCAAACCTGCAGAGCTTCATTTTAAACTCTAATCCAGATCCAAACGTTTATAAAGGTGTATAAAAGTACATAAGACGTCCATCTGATACCAAAACAATCCGTTTAAATATTTCCCTGTTCTGCTCTTCTGTTAATTATTGACCTTCAACACCAACACTACATGTGATGTACAACGTTCATCCTGTCTGCCTCTCCGTTGAATTATCTATTTATAATGCGTGTTGTTTTTATCGGGAGGAATACTCACATGGTTGCAGTCGGGAGCGATCTCACCTTCCTGCAGAGACGAAGAGACAAAAGATAAAAAAAGACACTTTTCCTCAGGTGAATTCACACACACGCAGATAAAATAAAAACACACATCTCGATCATCTTGTTTGGATTCTTTATCAGGACATTTGCTTCTTGACGTTTTGGATGTTTAGACTTTGTGTGCAACGTTTCCAGGTAAAAAAAAAACAGGATTTGGTGGCGTTGAGTTGATCAGACTAGTGCCCACACCTAGCTTATCTTATCTTAATTTATCTTAGCTTAGCCTAGCTTAGCATAAGCAGCTAGCACGGCTCTGTCCAAAACATAATCTCTATTTACTCTGAGAAAAACAATCAATCATTCACATTAAGGTTCCCTGCACAACATACCGCCTTTAATTATATACAATAAATTAAATTTTTAATTTTTTTTAGTCAAATAATTTTCTGTCAATCATCTTATTGTAGCAGCCATTTTTATACTTCTGTTTCTGTACGAATTAAACAAACAAGATAATAATGTGTTAATTAATTATTCAGCTTTAGAGTCGTCACTCTGCGTTTGTTTTTTCATATTTATACTTTCTACACGTTTTATATAAAACAAGTATATAAAACTTTACTGTTGACAGAGCTAAGCTAGAAGTGTCGCCTCTATGAATGCTACGCTAGGCTAATCACATGTGGTAAGTGGTAGTCAAACATGTATGTAGTGAATGAACCACAGTGAATAAACATAAAAACAAGCTCCTGTCTCCGCTGCACACAGCGTCCTTACACAGCGTCAGACAGGAAGTCACGGCCACAGACTTCCTGTCTAAGCAGTGAGCTTGTAACTGCGGTCATGTTTCTCCTTTCAGGGTTTAAACCACCACAAAACCACACGCTGCTTTACTGGTGTTTACTGCTGCTGGTGGTGTGTGTGTGTGTGTGTGTGTGTGTGTGTGTGTGTGTCTTTTTCTGGAGAAGAGGCAGATTTATAGGAGCCATTTACCTCTTCAGGAGGCCACAGCTGTTATAGAGTTGAAGCAACATAATTATGTCAGTAAAGAGGGCATCGCTTAGGGCTGCTGGTGGAGGAGGAGGAGGAGGAGGAGGAAGTGTCTGTTCTACCAGGTGAAACAGACATTTACACCCTTTCATACATATTATTGAATTTATAGCTGCTTAATTAGTCACTGAATCGCTTAATCGATGGACAGAAAATTAATCTGCGTCTATTAACCAAAATAAAACCGCCAAATATTTGCTGGTTCCAGCTTCTCTGATGTGAGGATGTTTTTCTTTGTCATACGTGATAATAAACTGATTTTTTTGGGGGATTTTGGATGACTGATCAGACAAAACAAGACATTTAAAGACGTCACTGTGATTTCCTCTATTTACTGACAATTAACAATGGAAATAATTGTTAGTTGGAGCCCTAATTGAATAAAATCTGGGAGAGAGGTTAGCATACCGCTATAACTGCTGGAGGCTAGCAGCACAACACATCCAAACCTCTGTGACTGGTTGGTGCTTGAGTTGCATTGTGGGTAATGTAGGCTTCATGTTTTGACAAGGAAGAGGAATGCGTGGAATAAAAAAAAAGATGATATTTTATGCTCTTTCTCAGTTTTGTAGCTGCTCCTCATCTCTGCTGGAGGCTAGCAGCTCCAGGCTACATTAGCCGCTACTAGCATAACAAACCGTGTGTTTCATTTCATGTTAAACAAACCTTTCTTTTATAGACATGTCTTGTCATTATTTTGTCTTAAACAGACTTTAATAAAAAATGTTTCAAGACTCCCTTAAAAAATTGTGTACCTGTCCTTTAACTTACAAAATAAAAGCACAAAATGAATCCGTACATGTCGGCGGCAAATCTGGAAACAGAGTGCGACGTTTGTGACGTGAAAAGTATTTTTCATTTTGGTTTGAGTTGTTTTTTTATTTTTAATCACAAAGACAGACATGAAAGCATCACTTGTTAACGTCTCGCTTCACCCTGCAAGTCATGTGACATCCTGACTCATGTCGCACCTTATTCAGGTTGATAATTAGATCAGCGAGGCTCGTTTATAAAGTTTCCAAGTTCCTATGATGTCATTATCGTGTTAAAATGTACAACAGGGGTGAAAACTTGAATTTCACATGTGCTGTTTCTGTAAATTTATCTCTTTTTTTTTATAAAACTGTGATTCCAGCTTCTCAAACAGGAATATTTTCTGATTTTTATTTGGTCTTTTAAGACAGTAAACTGAATATCTTAGTCGTATTGGGCTTTGATATTGATTAAATTGATATTTTACCATTTTTTTGGATGTTTTAAGGACCACACAACTATGACGGTTAATCAATAATGAAAATAATCATTAGTTGCAGCTCTATTTTACTACTTTTAGGCCAATAAAAAACAAATGCATGAATAAATAAACACTGTAAATAATTCAAAGGCTTTAACCAACATATATTTTTTCAGTATCCATTAGAGACGAATGTAACTTTAATTTCAACCTAATGTGAAGTTTGTTTGTTTGTTGTTGTTTTTGTTCATTTTACGTTTCTTCATGTAAATGTTGGTTCTGCGCTGACATAAACAGTCACTGGAGCAGACTGTGAGCTGGGTATCGTGGTTAAATAAAGGAAAATTAACACTGACAACCATTAAATTAATGTGCTTTAAGAGTTGCAGGATTGAAGTAATTAAATTAATTTAAGTTTATAAGAAACTTTATCAGAAAATATAATAAAATGTCCATCATAAGTTTCCAGAGGTGAAGAAGAGTTTATGATATAAAACAGAGCAAAGCAGCAAAGCAGCAAAGCTATAACAGATATATAATATTATATAGAACAGATAATATTTAATACTTTATACAAACCACATATAAACATTACATGTAGAGAAGCTTCATTTTAATAAATGAAATATTAAAAATTAATTTAATTTAATCTGACTAATCACTTCATGTTTTCTAAAACTAAAACTCAATAAACATAAACATCAATAATGTTTTTAACTCAGGACCATATTAAACACTGTTTATATGTCAAATGGATCAATATTATTGATTATTGGTCCTGATTGGACATTCAGTAGTGCAAGAAAATAAAAGTGATAAACAAAAACAACTTAAAAAACAACAACGTTAAATCACTCCACAGTAACCTTGTTTAATTTAAAGGGATAATTTCTGTTGTTTTGTGGTTTCTGGAGCTCTGAGTGAACAGAGCAGCCACCGTAACTCCGGTGCAGGTGACGGTGTTCACATCTGCTGACAGCCGGTGTGGGTCTGACCCACCGGGGCGACACACCCAGCAGATGCCCGTCAACTCATGCTCCCGGAGCGGATCAGGCAGCTCTGCGCACGGCCGCTTACCTCTCTGCGGTCCTGCAGGCACTCCAGCACGGCCAGGTTGTTGGTCCAGGTGTGTTTGGGGCAGAGCCGGGTCAGGTCCTCCCTGCAGGCCTCCTCCTCCGACAGCTTCCAGCCGCTCGCCCTTCGAGGCTGTGAGGCCCCAGCAGCGGCGGCAGGTGCATCCTTAGCCGGGGGATCCGCGGCTCTGAGGACGGGCGGGTTGGGCGGCTCGGCCGGGCCGCTGGCAGCCTTCAAGCCGAAGACGGAGCCGAAGCCGCAGAGACACACGGACGACAACAGCAGCAGCAGCGGAGAGCGACTGTACGCCGCCATCTTCACACTACTGTTAAGGTAGCGCTAATGAGACTGCAGCACTTCCGGTCAACACGTTCACAATAAAATCTCAGCGAACGACACATAACATGACTTCCGGTTATTGTGTAACAATAATAGTTTATGTCAGCTGATATGATAAAAAATTCAGTATTTGCTCTCAACATGAGTACACTAATAGGTGGTAATATGAGACAGTATGGGTAAGAGATATATGGTGGCCCTGAGGTGCCAAACAGGACTGTCAGAAAATACAACACTTTAAAAAATCACATTTTGAAAAAACAAACAAACAAAACAATAAGATAAAACTTTGTTAACTTTGTTAACCAAGATAAGTCTCTTTAAGTGTTTTGCACCTCAGGACCACTGTAGAAAAGTCTTAAAGTCTTCAAAATCTTCAAATATTGAAGTTAAATCTATTAAATCGAGAAAAGATCAGTTTGATTGATCCACCTCCTCGTCACACAGATTTTACATTGGGATGATGTCACAGATTAAAATCGCTTTTCTAAGTTCAAGGAAAGTTGTACAAACATAAAACTTTCATGGATTAAAATGTCTTAATAGAAAGAGTCATAATTTACCTTATTTGCAGTTTACAGACGTCTCTATAGGGAAATACAGCAAGTAACAGTAAGATTGGCAGCAAGGCAACTTATCAGTACACTGATAGGTTGCAATATAAAATTGGTGACTGTCCAATGAGAATATAGAAATACGGTGCTCCTAAGGTGAAAAATGAAAATATATATATATCAGTTCAGGGTCGATTTTAACTGTGTTGACGTGTACATGATGGCTGCTTGAAGCGTTGATTATCACGTCTTCAAAAGGAGAAATACAAACCATCCATTAGAGAACATGAAATAAGATGAAATTTAAATGAGCTGAAAATAACATTAATATAGACAAATGAACCTGGCTAAGAATCAAACGTTACTGCTGTAAATGCAAATGATGCAGATGGTGCAGCAGCATGTCCCATAATTAAATCCTGTTGGGACGTTATCTCAGTGGAAATTAATTAAATCTTCAATTGGAATATATTGTAAATGCTCATCCGTCTGTTCTCCTCATTAATGTTCATAAAGGGACATTAGACCTAAATAAATTTGAATTTTAGAAAAGTTTTTAAATGTACATTGAGTCTGAAATGCTGTCCTGAGTGAAAGGACATTTATTCAGATATGATCATCTAACGAGGTATAATTACAGCAAGAAAATCCTGTTTTAAAACATTTAAAACATTTGAGCAGTTTTGTTTTTGATGCACACGTAAGAGGAAACGTGATTCTTTAAGACAAATACTGGAAGAGCTTTTGTCTTTTGTATGTTTGGTTTGTGCATATCTGCCCTTCGCTCTCTGGGTGTCTGAGCAGCTGAATATAATGAAACCAGTAGCAGCAATAAATCCTCCCAGTTTAGAGCTGACAGCTGCTGGGAGGCTTTTTCTGTGTCTCCACCAGCTCAACATCCATCCTGCTCTCTACATTCAGAAGATACTTCATGGTATTAGTATAGTTTGAGTATTTCCATATTCTGCTACATTTCAGATATAATATTGTACATTTATCTGACAGCTTCTAGTTACTTTTCAGATTAAAATGAAACACATGTTGTTTCATATATTGTTAAATATAATTGCTAAAATAGCAAATGATAAACCCACAAATCTCATCAGATATTGAAATGAATGTGACACAATTAATCACCATCAGTGACTAATAAATTTCATAACCTCATGCAATTATCAGCTGCATCATCTATTGTTTCCTGTTTTTAAAATCTTCATTTTAAGTTATTGTAATTATGTGCTGAAGCTGTTTACTTTAAATTTAATATTTTACATGAATAAGAGTCATATTGTTTTATCTTTTTACATTAAACTTTATTTATTATTTATACCCGAGCTACCATCATCATCATCATCATCAGACGTTTTGATCTTTTTACTTGAATGTGTATTTTACTTATTCAACGTCACTGCTGAGTAATCGCAGCAGGAAACGAAGCAAACACGAGACAGATGAAAGGAGCAGTCAGCTGTTACAGACCGCTGCTGACTCCAGCAGAAATGCCTCCACAGTTCAGGAAACTGAGCGGCGATTGTGTTTATAGAGCTGCTTTTATTTCCTCTGGTCAGGCTAAAGGCCAAATATCACAGGACAAAGACGTCCTGTAACATCAGACACACTGATATCTGGGTTCAGCTCTGGATTATCTTTAAGCTGATTTACCACTGACTGCTTCATAAAGCCACTGAAATCTCTGAAAAAGGAGATTTTTGATTTTGAAATACTGAGATGTGGTGCGTTGTTTTATTTCAGAAACAGCATGTTATGTTGGTAACAGTTACTGTCTTATGGGAGATGTTAAAATTAAATTTTAAAGGTTGCTTTTAATATAGTTTTGTCTTTTTTCCCCCAAACAACATACAGTATGTGGTTTTCAGCAATGATTTGCTTTTTGTTGCCTTTTGAATATGTAAATTTAAAAAAAACAAAAACAAAAAAAACATGTCACAAATATATAGTTTAATATTTTTAAAAAAAGGGGGCTCAGTAAATAAAACACTGTAGTTACTCAAACAAAGAGGAAATGGTGCATCTGTTGGGGACTATTTTCAGCTGGGGATTAATACACATTTGGTATTTCCAGCAGCAAGATGGTGTTTCTTAATTAAAATGAACCACAGTGTGTGTGTGTGTGTGTGTGTGTTCATAGTGATGAAGGAACGTGTCAGCAGTGAAGTGACTCAATGTTTTTAATAGTTTTTAGACAACAATGGAGCTCTATGATACAGAGAAATAAGACACACAGACAATAAGAAAAATACAATAAGACACACAGACAATAAGAAAACTACAATAAGACACACAGACAATAAGAAACACACAGTGTTATGAAAAAGATAATTTAAGATCAACTTCAGTCTGAAGAAAACTAAACTTAAACTTTTCCAGAAGAAAATTCCTGAAGTGTTTTATGTTTGAGGCTCAGCTGCCACCGTCGGGAATTTAACCGACAGCTTCTGAGGACAACTGCTGCCGGTCCACCTCACACACACACACACACACACACACACACACACAGACACACACACACACACACTGAACCGACGTCTATAAAGAGACCAGGGCGCTGAAGCATTTCCAGTCATCTCTCTTCTACCAGCCGCAGTCAGGATGTCAGAGTAAGTCCTCGTTCTCACTGACTTTCTGAAATCCACATAAACTCAGAGACATAATCTAATCATTGTCCTCCTCGTGTCTTTCACTGTAAAGGAAAAAGATGTCGACGAGCCGGAGGAATCACCTCAAGGTACGGTGAGATGGTGTTGATGAGTTTCACAGGTTTCAGATGTGTGTTTGTTATGTTCACCAGGTCTGAACGGGCTCTGTAATTTTTATACTGTCATCACCAGTTTATTAAGGAGAATATATAAATACACCAACTAAAAGATATGATAGTATTTACAGATTTAATGACTCGAAGCATATTAAACAACCAACCAGACCATGACATTCATTCACTGTGGCTTTTTAGTGCAACAAATAAGTAGATTATGAAGTATACAGGACTACTTTTTGTCCTACTAGCAGCCTTTGTGCTAATGTTGATGTCACTGTCCATAAATTTGGTTCATATCAAAACATTTTACTGTGCAAATAATGAAATAATAATAATGAAATGAAACAGATACTTCAAAACAGCAGCAGCTTCCCTCGGTTCACCTGCACACAGTGTTTCAGGTACCCGGCAGGGTGGAGACTTGGAGAAGTTGTATGTTTTCCTCTCTGATGGTGTAATGGATACGAATCATGTTCATGGTCCTCAGAGGATTTTTCCTTTTCAAGTCAAAAATGTGTTTTTCTTCTTGTTCTTCATGATGCGTGTGCAGAATTAATGTTCACCTGTATCTATTGAAAGTGGAAAGTTTCTCTGTGTGCCTGTAAGCGTGATTTGCTCGTCTCCCTCCTCAGAGCTTGCTGCTGCAGATCGGTGAGGCGATGCTGGAGGAGGAGGCGCAGAAAGCAGAGGAGGCGAAGATGAGGTACATGGAGGAGAACTGTCCCGCCCTCTCGCTCCCAGGCTGCATGCAGGAGCTCCAGGTAAACCTTGGACCACCTGGATGCCAGATGACTGGTTCTATTTTAACACATATAATGAGTATTTAGCAATATTTAGCACACAACAGCTCCCACGAGCCTTTGACGTTGTCCCACGGGAGAAACCCCCCCCCATGGGATCCTCTGTTGCTGAATGCTAAACCAAAGTAAATATTATCAGCTAAATACGCTGTAAACAAGATGAAATGCTGTGTTGTTGACGTATAAGTAGACGATAATATGTCAGCGTTGTGTTTACGGCGAATGTTTGCTGCCACCAAGTGGCCAAATAAGAAACAAGCAAATGAATGCAGGTGTAATTCAGAAGTCTTTTAATATGGGCCTTTATATCTTTACACTATATTCAGTCACAATATAATTAAACACAGAGAGCAGAAGATGTATGTATGTTAAAGTTTCCATTACTGTCTGTAAACCAACAGGAACTGTGTCGGAAACTTCACAAAGAGATTGATTTGGTGGACGAGGATCGATACGACACGGAGATCAAAATGATGAAGTCCAACAAGGAGGTACGTTTTCTAACGTTTGACTTACTGTCACCTGGTAATTTATTACTAATAAACTGTTAATCCAGTGATTCATTGTTGTCACATGTTTTATTTAAACCAATGAATCAGAGCTTCAAATGATCAGCTTTGTACTTAAATTGTAAATGAAAATGCAAAACAAAATTGAAATTCGTAAATTTGGATGCATCTTCAAAACAACCCATCTCATTTAGGACCATCACAGGTTCTTAGACATACACGCTATACAGCTACAGGTAATCTGGGTGTGTTTTCTGACAGATCGACGACCTGAAGTTGATGATTCAGGACCTGAAGGGGAAGTTTAAGAAGCCGGCCCTGAAGAAGGTGCGGATGTCGGCCGACGCCATGTTGGCTGCCCTGCTGGGGTCCAAACACAAAGTGTCCATGGACCTGAGAGCCAACCTGAAGCAGGTCAAGAAGGAAGTGAAAGAGGAGGTGGGTGGTTCAGACGTTTAGGCACAGAAGGACAGTGATTGCATTTAATGTTTGATGTTTTCTGTGGTTCTTCATCATCATCACCATCATCATCTCACTGGTGCTTTAAATCTTTAAATTTGTTTCTCTCAGGAGAAGCAGACAGGCGACTGGAGGAAGAACATCGAAGACAAAGCCGGGATGGACGGCAGGAAGAAGATGTTCGAGACAGAGGCCTGAACTGCCGTGTGTTGATCTGCTGTCGACCACCATCATTCATTTCTGTGTATTACTGTATGTGAATTGTAAAAATGTCGAATTGTGTAAATGATAAAAAAAGGAATAAATGATGTTGTGTTTTTGTGTGTTTTATGGCAATAATCCAACACACACATCACACTTACAAGGAAATGAAGGGATATAAGATACTTTAAAGACTTAAAAAATAAAAATAAAATAAAATAAATAAAACAGATAAAACACAACTGTAAAAGTAAAACTTAATAATAAACAATGAAAAAGGCTTTTATAAAGAGTTTTGAAAAGTTATTTATATTATTATATTATATGATGATGATTATTATTATTATTATACATGTTATGTATTATGTAAAGACTGAAAATGACACAAGTATAAATAAATGAATGAAAAAATACTGAAATAAATAAATACATGTAAAATTGTTGAAATGCAGGAATAAATAAATGAAAAAAAATATATTTATGGAAATAAAAAATTAATTGCTTTTCATTATGAAAAAAATGTTGAAATACAGAAACAAATAATGTATTGCATTAATTAATGAATGCATATAAAAATGTCCTTTCTTGTGCTCCATAGTAAATGTTTTGTTGATATATTTTATGTTGGTGAATGTTTGTCATTTCTTCACTGTGTCAATAAAGTTTTAGGGTAAAAGTTTCTTTTCTTTCTTTTCTCGCGGTCACGTGACGACGCGGTGACGTCACGAGGTTCCTTGTGATGCCCTGTTGGGATCAGATACAGGAAACTACAGCAGCAGGAGGAACAAAAACGGGCGTATTAGTCAAATTATAAGCGTAAGCAGTAAACCGCCGTTTTAAAGAGCAAGACAAGGCGCTTCGTGTCGCGCTGCTGGACGATAATTTCATCCAGAAACAGACAAAATGACGGCGGCCGTGTTTTTCGGCTGCACCTTCATCGCTTTCGGCCCAGCTATCGCTCTGTTCCTGCTAACCATCGCCCGGGAACCGCTGAGGGTCATTTTCCTCATAGCAGGGTGAGAGTTAACTTATCTAAATCACAGCAGGGTGACAGGAAACGTATCTGTGTCACAGTGATGTGATAACAACACACCTGTTGTGTTTAAATCGATTAAATAAACGCAGCATTTGACAGAGCTAGCATGCGAGCTAACAGTAGCTAGCTCTGGTTTGCTTCCATTTTCGGACGTTGTGCAATTATACTTTATTTATTTCTTGTTACTAAACCACACAGTCAAATATACACACACTAACCAAAAAGAAAAGTAAATGGGCCAAACAAAGCTAATTTAAAAGTGCTGTTAAACAAACATATACAGTGATTTTACAGTCTGTAGTGGATTAATTTAAAGGATAGATTCACTAATTTTTAAGACTGTATTAAAACAATATTTAGATCCTTTTCTTACTGTAATTATTCCTCTATTTAATTCTGACCATAATGCACTTACAATATAAGTGATGAGAGCTCATTCTGGGCAAATATGTATTTATAAGTTTATGTGAAGCTAATATGAAGCTTCAAATCCAGCAGATATGTTTCAACGTTTCAGTGTTTTTAGAGTCAAAGTCCCTCTTTTTGTTCCTATACTTCCACCACAGCTCAACAGGGAAACACAAAGAGGGAATTTGATGCTAAACAGACTGTAAATGTGTCAGATATCCACTTGATATGATGCTAACTCACACTGATGAAGCCTCAGAGAAGATTCACATCTACTTTACATGATTTATGTAGAAAACGAGGCCCGTGGATGTTTGTCCACACGTGAATGAACACCAGCGTCCCTTTAGCTACTGTAAATCAGAGCCTTAAGCGGTTTATTGCTTTTATGAAATGATTACTGTGTGGTTTATGTGTCATTTTAATAATACACACTCGGCATACATGGGAGTGAAATACATACGCAGGTCATGGATGTTTAAAAGCAAAGAAAATGTAAAAACAGCTGAGCGTGTTCAACGAAGGTGCTGATGCATCCGTATGTGTAATGTACAGTATAATGGGCTGAAACTTTTCTATTATACAACATAATGTTCATTAGCACAATGAAGACCATGTGGTGTGATTTGAAATATCCAGGGCGGATATTAAATGGACATAGAGGTGAGATTTCTGTTTGAATTCACAGGTTTGGCAGGTTGGTATTTCAGTGCTGAATGGAGCAACCTGCCATTTAATGGTTAAATTAATGTGCTCATTCAGCCATTAAAGGACGTTTCAGCCTGTTTTTGTACCTAAAATTCAGGCCAACGTTGTTCCTAAAATGGACAGCATGTTAAAAAGTGAATTCCCTGTGTGAATTGCCTACTTTAGAGTACTTATTTAGACCGTGTAAGGCAGTACATCTATATACACTTATTGGGCTGAAATCATGCAAACTGTTTTTCTTTTTTTGTCACATGTATAATTGTGTGTGTGTGTTTTGTTCCCTCTCAGAGCGTTTTTCTGGCTGGTGTCTCTGCTGCTGGCCTCTCTCGTGTGGTTCATCTCGGTTCAGATCAGCAACAAAGAGAGCGCGGCGCAGCAGAAAGGTCTGCTCGTCTTTGGCGTGGTGCTGTCCGTCCTGCTGCAGGAAACCTTCCGCTTCGCTTACTACAAGCTGCTCAAGTAAGTGGCAGCGTACACACACACACACACACACACCGTCGTTCACATCATAACCTTGTATTGTACGTTTTCCGTGTGGTTGAACGATAATTCTGAATTTGCTATAATGTTACTGACAGGTGAGTTTTTCCTGCTTGTGTTTAGAGCTGCAACAATTAGTTGTTTAATCGATTAATTGATCTCGAGAAACTATTTTGATGATAATCGTTGATGTAAAAAATCGTTGTGCAGCACCTCAAACGTGAGGATTTCATGCTTTTTTTTTTGTTCATACATGATTGTAACCTGAACATCTTTGGCTTTTAAACTGATCATACAAAACAAGACGTTTGACATTTTGAAGATTTCATCATCCATGTTCTGACATTTTATAGACAAAACGATTAACTGTCAGATTAATTAATAATAATAAATGGATGCAGCCCTGCTTGTGGTAGAAACCACTAAATCACATTAGGGTTAAACAATTGTTGTGTCCATATTTACTAATAGTATACATTATAGTTGCGTTTCTGAACTGTTGACTTTCAACGTGCAGAGACTTGAAACTTATGAGTTATGAAATCCATCACAGTGCAAAGAAAACCTGTCTGATGCCACAAATCTGAATGTTGTAACTGAAGCAAGTTTCAAGTCTGTGCAGGAAACCGGTGGAGGAGATGAAGGCTGTAAAATCTGTAAAATCTCTCCCATGTTTCTCGCACATTAAGTAAAACTAATGTACAGAATTGATTAAAGACCAGAGGTATGATAGAAATGACCTTGTTGTGTGATATCATTATATGTACACTAGAATGATCATCTTAGCGATATGTACCTTTTATTTTTACATTTTGCTAATCTTCATCACAACCAGCTGAGTATTTTCTCACTGTGTTCGTCTTCTTTTCTGTCACAGTTTGTCCCACCTTTACAACCTTTCGTCTTTTTCTTTAAAGGCTCATTGTTTCGGCTCGTATCGTCTTCCTCTCACTGACACACATATTTCCTATTGATGCTCTTGTTTACAGCGTCGCAGTGACACTAAAAGCTGAGATAATAATAAGTGTGTGTGTGTTCTCTCCTGCAGGAAGGCGAATGAAGGCCTCCTCACTCTCAGTCAGGAGGAGACCATGCCGATCTCCATACGCCAGCTGGCCTACGGTACAGTTAGTCTGCTCTTCACAGCTGTATCATATTTTTTTTTTTTTTATTAAACACTTGACTGATTTAATTTTTGGTCCCTCATGATGAACTGAGAGTCAGCGCCGTGGATCGGCCGTCATCTCAACATGTGTCATATTTAGATTTGAGAGTTAAAAAAAATTGAAGCGACAATTTTGTGAATAATTGTTTTAGTTGTTTTCTTTTAGCAGAAATGTTGAACTTTTGGTTCTCACCCAACCCTCAGATGTGTCTTCTGTGACAGTAAACTAGATCATTCAGGGTTTTGAACTTACAAAATGATTTGAAGACGTCACTCAAAGTCACTCTGACATTTTATAGCCAAAACCAAATGGGACGAATGATGATGATGATGATGATAATCGTTACTCTCTTTTTTTGGGTGCTGCCTCAGTGTCCGGCCTCGGCTTCGGCTTCATGAGCGGAGCGTTCTCCGTGGTGAACATCCTGGCTGACTCTGTGGGGCCGGGAACCGTCGGGATCCACGGAGACTCGCAGCACTACTTCCTGTCATCAGGTGCTGAATCCGTCAGATGTTGGTTGCACTGATCTTTGCTGTTTTGATGTTTCTGACTAACTTTGTACATCAGTAACATAAAATCAGTTCTGAAATTCTGAGTCTTGCATGTGGCGCTACGTGTGTTAACACTTCTTCTTCTTCTTTAGCCTTCATGACCATGGCCATCATCCTGCTCCACATGTTCTGGGGCGTCGTCTTCTTCGACGCCTGCGAGAAGCAGCGCTGGTGGGCGGTCGCCGCTGTCGTCATCAGCCACCTTACAGTTTCCTGTCTGGTGAGCATAAAGACACAAAATAGCACTAAATAAAGAAAAAGGAAAAACAAAAGCTGGAGTGGTCATGTGATAAAATCTGTTTGGTGTTGATTTCAGACCTTCCAGAACCCGGAGTACGTCGCCAGCCTCGTCCCCACCTACGTCATCCTGCTCCTGATGGCCGTCTGGGCGTTTTACTCCGCCGGCGGCTCGCTCAGGAACCTCAAACTCTGCCTCACCTGCAAAGACAAGGACTTCCTGCTCGCCAACCACCGGCCCAGATAACGCAGCACAGCAGGCGGCGTGCAGGACTCTCTATTAAAACCATCACAGAGTTCACACAAACACACGCGCACACACACACACACACACACACACACACGATGAACACAGCGGAGGAGGAGCGTTAACCCTCCGTTAATCTGCTTTTTCACTTTTACACCCAAATGAAGATTTCATCATCCAATATCCACAACATAGAAAAAATAAAGGTAAAAGCAGTGAGCGTCTCCCGGACGGTGATTCATGTCCGACTCAGCTCAGTTTGATTGGATGGATTTAATTTACACCGGATGATCCAGAATATCTGTTTATAGCAACAATTTGTGTTGTCTGGTCTTCTAAAGAAACGACAGATGTTTCAATTCAGTCTTTAATCATTAAACATACTCCAGTGTTTTCATCTTCTTTCAGATGGGTGGGATTATCATTCATGAACAAACTCTTTGTGTATATATTTCTGCATTTTAATTTCTCTGGTGTGTAGATAGTCGCAGGTTTGAACCTTTTTGTTGTAATAAACTATCTCCCTTTGACTTTAAATGAACACAGAAATCGAAAGCAGCTGGGAGGAAACAAGACTGGTGTTTATTTCTTTGTAATCACAGTTATCGAAAAGATCTTCAGGACATAATATTGATTATGTTGTCATGAAGTTTTTAATCTGCTAAATTGAAGGCAAAAATGCTCCAAAAGTTTCATCTCAACATATTACTGTTTTTTTTATTAAATATCATTCCAGCAGATTATCTGAATGTCAGCGCATTCTTCATTCAAGCAACAAACATAATAAAAATGATTAAAATAAATGTTTAATATCTCCAGGTAAGAAGTTAATAAAGTCTTTTATCTGAAGATAATCAGTCAAATAGAAACTCTGCTTCTTTTCAGATTAGCAGGTGGGTTTTTTGTACTTTATTTTTCTCACTCTTGTGCGTTTATACACAATTAGGAACTATAAATACGAACATGAGCGGGTGAAAGTGATCTTTGAATCTTTGAATGTTCGATTCCTCTGTTGCCTTTTTATTTTATTTTTTTAAACGTTGCTGTACGAGCTGCTTGTGGGCGACCGCAGGCGTTAATGTGACATGTTAGTTATTACAAACAGTGAATGTTTTCTTTTGCATCTGATTTTGTTTCATTTGTCGCTCTATTTGTACAGTTTGTGTAGGTTAAAGTCGGCTTGTGTCATTGCATCTTCAGATATTTCCACCTTGTTTTAAAGTGTCCTGAGTCTGCTGATAATTCAGTTTGGATCTCGGACCTTCGTCCATGTTCATCACACAACCTGCATCTTTAAATCCACTTTAATTTTTAGACTGTTAAAGGATCATTTCAATCATCTTTGGGCTTAAAGAGCTTAAAGTGGGTTTTCTCCTCATGATTGAGCATCACACGTGCTGTAAATATCAAACTGAATGTTGTGATAATTGATCGGTTACTTAAATTGATTAAACTGCAGAGGGAGTTTTAATAGAAACAAGTTAAAATAATTGGAATGATCCTTTAAATCAGACTCTTCTAATGTTAATGTTTTTTAATAGCTGTACACAAACCTGTTAAAGTGAAACAACACTTTGGATCTACACACGTGAAAACAGTAACTTCTGTTTAACCCCGAAACGTGTAAAACACTCGATTAAATCAAAGTTTCATCATGAAATAACAGTTTTGTGTGATTCTCTAAAAAGGTGTGTTTGTTAGTATCACTTTTTATTATCAATAATCAATTGAATAATTGTTTAAATCCTTCTACAACAGTCTGAAGAAAAAGACTAAATGTGGAAGATATCTACATATTTTCACTAAGCTTCATATTATAAACTTTTACATCTTTTGACTCAAAACGAGGTTCATTTACACAGAAAGCACATTTGAAGCGGGTCTATTAACAGCTAGTTTAAACAGGAGGAATGATTAAATCCTCTTTCTGTCTTCATGTGGACACCTGACTCGTTTTAAGACACACTTGGAAAAACTGTGAATCTGTCCTTTAAATCCTGCTACGACAGAAAAACACAAAGCAGAAAAAAAATGTTCACTGGACCTTTAATGAACAGTCTGCAGAGCACAAAGCAGGCGCCAGGTTTCCAGCACTGTGTGTGTGTGTGTGTGTGTGTGTGTGTGTGACGGGACAAAGCCTTGCATACTTCAGACAGATGCTTGTCTTCATGTCCATGGAGGAGCTGGAGAATACAGCGTATGTGTGATTAAACCAGAGATTAATTCTACTTTATGTTAAATAAAGCTCCTCACCTCCTCCCCTCCTCACCTCCTCCCCTCCTTGCCTCCTCACCTCCTCCCCTCCTCACCTCCTTGCCTCCTCCTTTGCTCCCGTTTCCATTTATGAAAGCAGACACCTCCTGGCTGGGCGACACAAAGCCCGTTGGGGTCTCTGAGGGCTCCAGTCGGTCAAAGGCCGGGACAGCACACAGACAGACAGTCGCAGGAAGTGTTTCCTCTGACTTTCACATGCAGACTGTGCAGCCGGTGACACCAGAGTCACCTCTGCATCTCCTGAGACTTGTGTTTCCTGTCAGGTATCAGGAGGCAGTATGCTCGGGGTTCACATCAGGTCGTCACGGTCTGAGTTCACCTGAAGAGAAAAAGAAAAGGTTGCTCCCTTAAATATATGATATATATATAAAAGCCTAAAACCCCACTAAAGCAAAGAGATTCATCCAGAGAGCAGCTTGATCATCACTGATGTTTCACTTTCAATAAGTTTCTAGTTTGTAAAGTTGATATTTTACAGTTCAGGTGGATAATCAGTATTAAAGATCAGATTAGTCGTGTCCTGTATGTGTTTGTAGGCATCATCACACTTTTTAAAAGGAAGGAACAAGAAGCAACACACAAGGACTTTATTGCATTTTATATTTATTTATGGCCTTTTTTAATTGTATAATATTAATATAACTAATTGTGTGAAACACTTTAGTGTTTTAATCTCATTTTGCTGCTATAATGCACCACTGACTGTTGACCACAAGGGGGTGCTGTTCAGTATCCTGAGGTTCTATATAGAACCCTAATGAACCATCTTTTCCTACAGTATACTACACTTGTCAGGTTCAGGTGAATTGATTATGATTATGTTTAATTTCATTTTATTAGAAATAAAATCATAGTATGTCGAAGTGGTTTCTGTTGTTCTGTTCAGAGCACCTGTTTAGCGCTCTGTCTCAGCCCCGCCCACCTGCGCGCCCACCTGAGCATATTTTATGCTAATGAGCAGGTGAGGCGCTTCTTGAGGCGCGCGGCGGGCCGCTCGGGGATGAGCCGGATGGAGCAGAGCAGGGAGCAGCGGGAGTCCAGCCGGAGGGTTTTCACCAGGTGATGCTGTCCAAACCCGACTGACGGCGGATCCGCGAAACACGAATGGATCCTTATTTAAGAGACAGCTGGAAAAGAGCTTTTCACTTATTCTCTTTGTATTTTATCCTAATTTATCAAGGTGAGTGTCCTGATCTGATCTATAGAAGACAAGAAACACGAGGCGTGAGTGAGAAATACAAACACATTCATATTTATATTTACATTTATAATAAATGATGTGCAGCTCAGTTTAAACGCTTCTCATCGATCTTAAACTGATCGTTCATCTTTATCTTTATTTTATTTATTTATTTGTGAATATGTTTGATTGTTTGTTTGTTTGTTTATTTTTATTTATTTTCCTTAATTTCAGCGCAACTTTCCTGGAGTGTTGAGAGAGTGAACGTTACAAACTGGGATCAATTTAATAAGTGAGTTAATATTGTTTTTGTTATAATATAATTGATAATATTTGATGTATGTTTGATTCATGTGGTTTGATTTTAAGTACATTATAGGCTCTATATTCTGTATATATATAGATGAATTATTCCTGTTTTGCTAGTCACATATTTTATAATTTAGATAATATTCATAATTTATTAATCAATTAATGAGGTAGTTGAACAACAGAATATTAATCTTTTTTTTCCTTTTTTTTTTTTACAAATTCCTTATTTTTTGTGAATATTTGGTGTTTTATTAATTCATGTATTAGTTATTAATAATTTACTGTTATGTGAAAGTAAATTGAAAGAATATTTTAGGTTTTTGGATGCTTGTTTGTTAATTTTTCCACTATTTACTGATATTTTTTAGACTAAACAATTAACTGGTTAATTAAGAAACTAATCAGCAGATTAATCGATTAATGAAAATATTGCAGGTTAAAGTCCTCGTCCCCAGTGTTGTTGGACGTATTTCAGGGAGCAGACAGTGATCGTTTGATTGGTTGATAGTTGGGTCTGTTTGGTTCTCTGGTGGTTTGGTTGGTTCCTGGTTGGTGGTGGGTTTGTGGTGTCGGAGGGGAGGGGGACACAACAGCAGGGACAAACCTCTCCTTGTTCTCTCTGTCCCAGCAGCGGGAGCAGCGGGATAAAGCAGCAGAAATGGGACACCGCTTCCCAGGGAGGGCAGGTAGGCATTGATCATTGATGCTGATGGAGCTGCTTCAGACGGCAAACACACTGGCAGAGATCAGCAAAAAATCTGCAACCTTCACACCAAAACACAGAGAAAAGAGAAGAAAGCAACTGTCACCACATCAGATTTTATTTAAGTATTTCCTGTAAAACATTCAATATGTTCACTCACAGATGTAGATTCATGTACAATAGATATACGTTAAAAAATATAAAAGACAAACATAAACGGGACAGTTGTAAATTGTGTTTTCTGAATTTTTCACAAATTTACTCTAAAAACAGTGTCAATCATTGTTTTTTTTTTTATTTAAATTAGTTTAAAATGTTTCTACACATATTATATTGACTGTGTAAAATTATTTAGTTTATATCAAATACATTTATATGTAGTAGCCTTAAAAAATGAGTCATGTTTCACTGTAAAAGCCCATGCTAGTGGAGACCAAACAGTCAAAAGTGTTATAATAATAATATATAAATACAAAGTATATGTACCAAGTATTTTTTTTAAAATTCATATATTTCTGCACAAAAACACGTTTTTCATAAAAGCTGGCTAATGAATATGTGACCTGAAAATCTACTTTGTTCCCTGCTGACATGCACTTCTATTAAGCGTCCAGCAAAACCTCGGCATAGCTTCGCAATGACATTTACTCCTCAGAAACAGACATGGGAGTCCCAGCAGGAATATACAGTAGCTGCTCTGTTGTCTCGCTCTTCCTCTATCAGAGCCTTCATCAGCATGAATGCGGTCGCTCTTTTTTTGTCCGGCTTCCCTTTTGCACAAAGAGGCGTGAGAATCTGGTCCAAACTATAGAAGTTGGTAAACGAACAAAGCAATTAGTAGCACAGGTTGCAGGTCACAGGTATAGAGAGCAGATCTATCTCATGACCGGATCTCGGAACAAAACAAAAATCTCACTGATGGTTAAGTCATCGTGTCGTGACATTTGGGTCGACTACTGTTGTATTTGTGTTTTTACCTGCTCAGTCTTGATATGTCTAATACTGATCGATGATTAATAATTCATAGCCTTCCACCCCTTAAAGCCTCCTACCCCTTGCCATCTGCTTTGTTCCTGCTCTTTGAGATGAAAGCCTTCGGTTTGAGAGCTCAGGTATCCAGTGTAGAAACAATGTTTGACTGAATGCTGATGTATTTTTAAACCAAAGCTTCTATTAGTATTTATCTAGTCAGTTCAAAATCTGTAAATCTGATTTAAAGACATGATTTCAGTCCGTTTTATTCTTGGAAAAACTCTCCTTTAAATGTAAAAACTGTAAATTGTAAGTAGAATATTCACATTTTAGATCTGCAGACTTTCCCTCGCTGCTTACTGTATCTCGTAGAACAAAGATCCTCGAAAATGGGAAAACACACAGGGTGGAGGAGGTGGTGTGGGGGGCGGTGGAGGGTAGGGTTGTCGACCTGGATGGGAAAACTGTGTTGGAAGTCACAGAGGAGTCATTAATGAAGGTTGGATGACAGGTCTTTTCTCTCGAGCCTCTTCTTTTCCCAGCGCTGCCTCGGTTCCATCCTCACCAGTCGGGACTCTGCTTTGGCAACAATGAGCGTAATTCTGGAAGGAATTTTTCCTCAACAAAACACAGAATTGTAAAAGTTTAGGGTGTCCCACATTTTAATCAAATCTTTATTAATCTGTCACCTGAGAGCTGAGCTTGTTTCTCAGATTTGCTTGATATTATATTAAACTCCTGGAACTTTAGTGGGATTAATTAAGAGAATCAGACTGCGTTACAGACTTAGTTTTGGTTTGCTGAAATTGGCTTCTTGCTTGTGCCAAAGCCCAATATGAAAATGATTAGATTTAATATATTTAGTTGGAAGAAGCTCTGAAACATTGTTATGTGGTATCAGGTTGAGGCTGTATTACTGATTGGTTGCAACTCTTGCATGAAATACCTGTTGATGTGTAAGTTTCTCTTCTTGAAGGACCTTCAGACAACAGCTGCTGTATTAAAAACCAACACATCATCCTCCAGTCGACCGCTGGTCAGCCGGACTGCCACGTCCAACCCGACGTCCAACCTGACGTCCTCCATCTCAGAGAGGACGCCAACCTCCAGATGGACACTCAGCTCTGACCAATCATCTGTAACCACAGAACCATCTAGTAAAATATCATCAACAGCAGCTTCATCCATTCAATCACCAACCAGCCAATCATCAACCACCAAATCACCAACCAGCCAATCATCAGCCACCAAATCACCAACCAGCCAATCATCAACCACCAAATCACCAACCAGCCAATCATCAACCACCAAATCACCAACCAGCCAATCATCAACCACCACATCACCAGTCAGCCAATCATCAACCACCACATCACCAGTCAGCCAATCATCAACTACATCACCAACCAGCCAATCATCAACAACCTCAGCACCAGTCAGCCAATCAACAACAACCACAACACCAGCCAGCCAATCATCAACCACTACAACACCAACTGGTCAATCATCAACCACTACAACACCAGCCAGCCAATCATCAACCAGTACAACACCAGCCAGCCAATCATCAACCACCAAATCACCAGACAGCCAATCATCAACCACCACAACACCAGCTAGCCAATCATCAACCACTACAACACCACCCAGCCAATCATCAACCACCAAATCACCAGACAGTCAATCATCAACGACCACGACACCAGCTAGCCAATCATCAACTACTACAACACCACCCAGCCAATCATCAACCACTACAACACCAGCCAGCCAATCATCAACCACCACAACACCAGCTAGCCAATCATCAACCACTATAACACCACCCAGTCAATCATCAACCACTACAACACCAACCAGCCAATCATCAACCACTAAAACACAAGTCAACCCGTCATCAACCACCAAATCACCAGTCAGCCAATCATCAAACACCAAATCACCAGTCAGCCAGTCAACAACCACCACAGCACCAGTCCAACATTCCTCAACCAAGACAGTGCTCTCTAGCCAATCACCAACCAGCAAAAGACCATCCAGTCAATCATCAGTCAGCAAAACACCAAACAAGACCAAACCAAACCAATCACCATCCAGCCAAACACCACTGAGCCAATCATCAACTAGCTCAAACAAATCCTCACTCACCTCAACGTCTTCTATCCAATCACCCACCACTTTGATTATAGCCAATCTATCCATAAGCAGCTCAAAAACATCACACCACACATTTTCTAGCTTTACATCGCCTAACCAATCACTGTCAAGTTCAGCACCATCTGACCAATCATTGACCAGCTCAGTGATACTATCAAACCAATCATCATCTGGTTCAGCAGCCAACGGATCCTTTTCACCAGACGAGCGTCGAGTTAACACTTCACAGCTCTCCAGGCAGACGAAAGAAGCCCTGAGGTCGCCGATTCGTCAGATTCCAGGTAGGTTTCGAAAAGTGCTGAATGTGTGCGTTTGGTTTGGTAGATACGTAATTTATTATCTATGCCCCTCAGACTCAAATATGTCATTCTTAAGCAATTTCAGCATCAAACAAATTATTCTAACAGCATATGATTCTTCTTGTTAAAACATTAAAGACATCTGGTGAAAATCCTGTGTTGCTTTCTATAAATGAAGTGACATTAAAAGAATTTGGCCTCTTGTTGGAAGTTAGATGAAAATATTGACACCAGTGGATATTCAAAGATGGTGTCCATTTATTCCTAGCACTACAAAAAAAGAGATATAAAGTCAGATATCATAATAATCAATCAAGTTTCTTTTACACTTTCCAAAAGTTATTGGATCAACTGGATCAAATTCTGATAAGAAAACAAGTCATTTTACACTTTACTGTGTGATGGACCTGGAAGTTGTAATTACACAGTTTGGCCACTACATGCACATTTTCCCAGTGGCCACTTGTGGTATTGCAGCAAAAAATCCCCATAGACAACCACTGTAAATGCCACATCTGTAAAACTGTTGACAGGACACCTTGAACTGCAAACAAGGTCAATTATGATTCTTTTCATTATGGTTTTTTGATCAATGAAGGTTTTATATTTGTAAAACTGTTCTTAAGCCGTGAAAGTTTGTATTTAAAACTATGTGACATCACCACAATGTAAAGTCTATGGACCGAGCTGCGTATACCCCCAGAAGTAAACCTGGAAGCTAGAAACGTTTTTGGCGTATGTGCCAGGTGGTCCGGTATTCAGCTTTCATATTACATCCATGAGCTAGAACCAGAAGGTGATAGCTTAGCTAAGCTTACCTCCATGGCCTTTCTTACCAACACACAACATAAACTGCACACTACTTCCTGTATTGACGCTGAACGTTTGGCTGCAAAATCATCTTTGGTTGATTGGGCTTCACTTAATAGAAATGTGCCTCTGTTTGCTCTTTTACCTGTTTTTTGTGCCTTTTGTGTAAAGCATCAGAGACCTGACATCACCATGCAGGAGTCGTGGGTAAAGAGAGCTAAAGTTTTCAAACAGGCCTGATACCATTTCTGAAGCGCCACAGACCTGTGTAATGTGTCTTTAAACAGAGCAACAAGTAAGCCCTCTGTTTAACTTTCCCCGTCAGAGTGAACAGAAGGCAAATAGCTTTTATCTGAGTCATCAACCCCCTCCCCGAACCTCAGTATGGTACCTGTACTCGTGTGGGTCGTGGCTGACTGGGCAGACATGCTGTAAGGCCACTGAGCAGATGGTGTTACTGCAGGATAAGGAGCCATCGTTTGGTGTTTGGTGGTGTGTTCAGTGACTGGAACATTTGTCGGGGCCCCACTGCTCCATATGAAGGCTGACGATGTAACCTGTAGATACTCAGTCGTCTATATCAGGCTGCATGGAGACAAATTTGTGAGATATAAATGTATTAACTTAGAAAATGAAACCAGAAATCCAGCACATTGTCAGTCACTCAATGTTTCAGTCAGTAGGCCTTTATCAGGTAAGATTCAGGTGAAATACTGAATGATGGAATTGGTAACGTTGTCAAGTTTGCATCGTTCAGGTTGGGTTTTCAGGGATAAAAGGCATCACTGTCCTGAGTTATCTTCAGGTTTCCAGTGTGAAGAGCAGCTGTTCACCAGTTTGTTGTCTTGTTTTCTCTCAGCTGAGCCATGTGCGACTCCCTGCCTGAATGGAGGACAGTGTGTCGAGTCAGAGTCATGTGACTGCAGTTTGTATCAGGCCACCGGACACAGATGTCAGACAGGTAAACCTCACAGCTGTCTGTCTTCTTTCAACCCAGACATCAAACATTTCAGACTTTACATGAACAACAACATTGGGGTTTATTTTTACAGAATGAAATGACATCTTATTTAAATGCAAAATTGGTGGCTAAACTAAATTAAACATAAAATCCATTTAGTTTTTTCGTGCATTAATCAATATTATTTGGTTTTATGGGTAAACGTGAGCCACAGTGCATTAACACAAAAACATTTGTTTTGAAGGAAATCATTTTGTTCATGTCTTTTCACAAGTTATTATGAGACCAAATGAGTTTCCAAAATAAGAGTTCATTTTGTAAGAATTTAACAAGGAACTACTTGTATTAGTTATATAATAAACTCATTTTGTGTAATTTTTGTATATTATAAGGAGTAACAAGTCTTTTTAATATAAACCAACCTTATTCTGTCTTGTTTAAATGAACTTATATTACATTTTTAAATTGGCACAAAATGCAGTTTAGCTTCTTTTAGCTCATAGTTTTGGGTTGACAAGACATTTACTGTATAGGTCTGAGCCGGATATCTTTCTCAGGTGTTTATGCAGACAAAACCAAAACTAAAAGAAAGTGAATATTGGACTTCATCAGGTGCACAGAGACAGTGAATGAATAATAATGATGTGTAAATAGAAAACTGTTTGCTAACATGTTAATATGTTAGTGTTGTTTGTCAGCTTGTCGAGGAGTTCTTTCATTAAACAGGATTAATACAGTTGGCCTGTAGCTAATGATTGTTTTCATTATGGATCAATTAATCAATTAATCCTTAGTGATGTCAGGAAACATTTCTCACAGCCCAAAGTAATGTGTTCAAACAGCTTGTTTAATTTATCAGTCTAAAATCCAAAATATACTCATATATGACAAAGAAAAGCAGTAAATCATCACATTTGAGAAGCTACTTTGAAAAATTATTAAAATGATTCATCGATTATCAAAATATTTGAAAATTTTCTGACTATCGCTACCGATCGCCAAAGTGACCAATGGTGGAAATAAATAGAGCATTAAGAACGATAAGATGTGATGGTTTCACTAATCAACAGTTCTTTGGATTGAACCTCACTGTTGGAAAAACCCCTGATACTCATGTTTTTCTCTTCATCGATCATTGATTCATCTGCTCAGTTCCAAATCCCGGCTTTGAGAGGGAGATGACCTGCAGGTCGTGGGGTCAGTACAACTTCGAGACCTTCGATGGCCTCTACTACTACTTCCCCGGTCGATGTACTTACACTCTGCTGAAGGACTGTGAGGAAACCACTCAGGCCAACATCATCGTCCAGGTTAGTTCAGACTCTGCTGCACCAGCATAAAATAAATCCTCCTGACTAGAAAGCTGCCCAGAAGGTTTCGGTTCGACGCCTGCTTCCAGTCGAGGGAAGTTTGGACTCACACACTCTCCTTTCTGACTTCTACGAGGTTCAGTCTCAGCCCGAGGAAAAGATTTGCTCTGAAGATTAGTGAAAGCTATCTGGTTATTAGAGTCAATTACCATTAAATACTGCAATTACCCACTATGCCTTGAAAGCATCTGCAACAGACCAGGACTTTGTTCCCCTGAAAAGGCAGCAGATACCGTATCTGTGTATGGGAAAACCAAAGAGGGACCACAAAAAGATCCAATGCATAAAATGTTAAGGACTAAAATAAAATTTAGGTTGGAAATGTAGAAAGCTATTTTTTCGCTTCAGTTTTTTTCCTTTTATCTTTATTCAGATCCCCGGTAGCTGGTACAGTATGTGCTGCACTTTCGGTGGTTCATAGAAAAGACATTACATACATGGTATCATCAAAATAAAACATGTAACTAAATCTCATGAAAAGACTGAAAACAACAAATGTGTTTGTCTCTTATGACTTCTCTAGCTTTTCTTAAGTACTCAGCCTGTTAATTCGTACGGAAGACGTAAATATTTAAAAACAGCCGGCAAATATATGATTTAATTCTTAAAAAGGATCAATAGTTTCCTAAAACAGCCGACAACTGTAACCTTTAGCAAATGTTACTAAAACTGGTAGAAATCTTGAAGATGACGTATCCGGTCGCCTCTGTTTTAGCTCTTTATTAGTTGTACGTCTTATAAATAATATTTGACAAAGATAACACATGACTACGAGTCATATTTCAGGGCAATGATCAACTCAACACTTTGTAAACTCCCCTCCTGTTGACTTGACCGGTCGAGATTTTCAAATCATTTCCCAACTGATCAATGGATGAACCCATGACACACATCCTCCAGAATAGCTTATTTTACCTGGACAAGAACGGGAGCTACACACACCTCTTCTACCCTCATCCTTAACACCGGAGCACCCCAGGGCTGGGTTTTGGGCCCCCTGCTGTACTCCCTGCACACACACGACTTTGTTGCAACTTTCAACTCCAACAACATCATCAAGTTTTGACCCTTTAAAAGGTACAAGGCCTGTCACTGCTCCATTCTGACATTGTACATTTTGCTATGTGCAGGTCCATAATGACCCGGGCTGTAACTCTGCTCCGTATACCTGCCAGCGGTCGGTCAGCCTCTTCCTTCCATGGGAGGGTGAGGTCCGACTTTATGCCACCAACGTTACCTTCAAAGGCCAAAGGTCAGTGGTGTAAAACTAGACAAAACATGTCTTTATATAAAAATATATTGGTGTAGTTATGGTTTCTAGTTCCTCTTTCTCTCCTTTAGGAATTCTCTATATTTCAGGATCTATTTTATCTGACATATTTGCAAGATCATATCTGTATCATTGTGGATTCGCCATCTCTGTATCCAGTTTGCAGCTGCCTCATCACATCCATGACCTGCAGCTGGAGCAGATCTCACAGTACGTGCTGGTGACGCAGCAGCACGGCTTCACGCTGGCCTGGGAGGGACGCAGCGGCTCCGTCTACATCAAACTCAGCCCAGAGTTTGTGGGCAGAACCTGCGGCCTGTGTGGGAACTTCAATGCAGATGTTCAGGATGACTTGAAGACCAGCTACGGTAAGATCCTTTTTTTTTTGTGTCTGTGACATCATAACAGTAAACAGTGATTTGTCTTTCAATGACTAGTTTAAATCGTTTCATGAGAAGCTGCTTCACATCGAAATACGGTCATCTCTGTGCTTCAAATGATTTCCAGCAAGTTACTTAACCAGGTTATCACTCGGAAAATCTGACCATGAGATGTGAGAGCAGCCCAAAGTTTCGGTTCATCTGCATCCGCCTGGATTTTAGAGGATCAGATTATAATCAGAGATTACCTAACCACATAAAGATCCTGGTGTAAACACATCCAGATAGATCATAATCTGTGTTGAGGAACCTCATTAACAGAAACACGTAAAAGCTGCACATATAGCAGAATAAGTATAAAAACATTGAACCATAGAAAAGTTTATTTGGTTGTTTCTTGCATTTGAAAGATTGCTGGCCAGCAGCTCAGTCTTAGTTCTCAGATTTCTGCATGTCCATGAATGCACCAGTTTTTTTTTAAACATGCATTTGCATTACTACACAACACATATCTTCATAACTTTGGTCTAATTCAAGCAAGTTAAGCTGATTTACTCCGTATACTGAACTAAAAAATGTACACAGGTTGTTTGTAGAAAAGAAAAAAATTTCAGGAGAAACGATGCTTGATGATGTTTTTTAGTGACACACATCCTGTTCCTCTTTCAACCAGGTGTTCTGACTCATGAAATAGAAATGTTTGGGAACAGCTGGATGGAGTCGGAGCCACATCAGACCCGATGTCCCATGGTGACGTCTGACTTCTCTTCGCCTTGCGCTGCAGTCGATGCTCACATCCTGCTGGTAAGTTTCTGATTGATGATCATTTTTCATCTTAGGTCAGTGTCTGCATGTGTGTTTCTTAAATCATTAAATTGTTGTTGCAGCAACTCAATTTAACCGAGACGAATTTCTCCTGAGGGAGAGACATTAAAATTCACCTTGACCTTGAGTGAAACCCCGTCTTTGTGTGTTTTTTGTGGCTGTGCAGAAAGTGGAGGAGGTGTGCGCCATGCTGCTGGAGCCGCCGTTTCAGAGCTGCCACGACTTCGTCAGCCCGCTGTCCTACATGGCCAGCTGCTCCAACGACCTCTGCATGTAAGAGCAGCACATTCAGATACGTATATCTGAATATCTGAATATCCGCGACAAGCTTATCGTCCAATTAATTGGAGATTTATCCTCAGGGGAGCATGAATGTGCTGATTAATGCCATAGTGTGTTCTTTAGATATTTCTTGTGCACAATTGGAAATCATTATGGATTATCTTCTGGGGACCATGACTGTCCTTTTTATATTTCATGGACATCTGGCATAGTTGTTGAGAATTGAAATGTGGTCAAAAATAGATAACTGAGATATATTCCTTCTTATGTGGAAGTTCATGCTGGACACTCGATGCACCTGATGACCCCAGGTGTGTGTTTTCCTTCACTGACTCAGTAGGAAATCTGAGTCGGACAGACACAGGAGTGCTGCACCATCTCCGGGCTCTGATCCAGCACTTTAGACTGGCATCTGTAGCTAAAACACTGGAAACACAGCCAGTCAGCATTTATTCAGTAGTGAAAGATGTTCAGTTAATGAATGTTTTCCGTTTGTCTTACAGTAATTACAGCAGCAACTATGGCCAACAATTCTGTATCCAATGATTTGTGCCAATACCAGACTTTTTTCAGCTACACTCTCTAGTTTACTTGGAAGATTTTACTATTTTCCAGTTTTCCAGACACAGCTGGTGGGTAGTCGCGGGGTCTCATCAGTTCAGCGTACCTGGCTCTGTGGCCACACCTTTCCTGGCTCCGCTCAAAAAGTCCTTCTGTGTTTGTTCCTCCAATGAAGGTCGGGTCCCAGCGGTGATGTGGTATGCCAGGTGTTCAGCGAGTACGCCCGGGCCTGCGCCCACGCCGACCACCCGCTGCACGACTGGAGGCGGCGCATTCCTCAGTGTGGTACGTTTCCTCTCAGCCAGGTGTTTGGTACCTTGAAGGCCATGAAGGGAAAGGCTGCGAGTCCATCTATTTTATACATAATCTCATTGTTTTATCATAATTATGAGATATTTATCTTGTCATTACAGGATATGGAACTTTTATTTTCAGCTGGTATATTTCTTGGTTTGATTATATGGTACAGTAGTCGTTACGCATTTGGATCAGGGGAGTTTTCTTCAGCTTTTAAAAGGGCTAAAGTAGTGTGTGTGTGTGTGTGTGTTTTATGGAAAGATGTTTCTATTTTCATTCTGTATTTCAATACAGTTTCTTCCCCAGTTTTCCTCATGTCTGTTCTTTGCAGTAGAAGGTTTTTGACATCTGTTTCGTGTCATTTTTGCGACCAGCGAAGCAGTGTCCTTTAGGTCTACATTACATGGAGTGCATCAGCTGCTGCCCGGCATCCTGCAACTCGGAGCGGACGTGCATCGACAGCAAGCTGGCCTGCCTGGATGGATGCTACTGTCCTGAGGGTTGGGAATCAGATTCTTGTCTTTTGTTTTCTAACCTGAAACGAATTTCTTATCTGTTTTCTGCTGTTTAAACGTCAGATGATATAAAGCAATAATCTTCAATCTCTCTGTCAGTCTATATATATATATCTGTCTCTGTTGTCGCTTCTCCTCAGGTCTGATCTATGAGGATGGCAGCTGCGTGACGCCCTCCGACTGTCCCTGTGAGTACCACAGCATGTTTTACCCGTCTGGACAAACGTTGCAGGAGGAATGCAACAACTGGTGAGCAGCTTTTGACCTCTCTGTCACTTCCAATCCCATTTTAATAAGACTGTGGATGACGATATTTGATATCTGTATCACTGTTACCACTGTGACATCAACCTTAAGGGGAAGTTCTGTTCATCACGTGAAATCTTGTTTTTCCTATGACTGTATTTTACTACATTTGCACCTTAAATGAACCATGTAAGACCATGTAACATCATGTAAAAAAAAAATCAGGATATTGTCCCGCGGACCCCATCCGTTTAATCTTCTCAGATCTGACCACCTGGATCTGTGTGTTCAGTTTCTGTCAGTGATCTGGCTGATTAGTCCAGCCTTTCATGTTCCCAGAGCCACCTGTGGACGTCTCTGCTTTCTGTTTTCAGCACATGCGTGGGTGGCGTGTGGAACTGCACCGACTACAGCTGCCCAGGTTTGTCCTCTGGAGATGCATTAGTCTCATTCAGATAAACACTTTGATGGGTGGCGATTATTTAATCCAAAGATGCTCTCGACTACTCATCTTTGCCTCAAGCTTGGTTTCTATATGTGATCATATTGATCTTTATAGTCAGGAACCAATAAAGGTGAAAGCTTCCTAATAGTTAGGGAGCAAAAAAGGATGAAGAGACATTCGTATACAGTAGTCATGAGGTTATTGACAGTAACTCAGGAAATATGGCTTTGGCAAATCAATTAGAAGAGCACCCCACTGATTGCTGGTGAACTTTTCTTCTGAAGGCATCTGTGTTAAAAAAGTCTCGCTCCTGTCTACAGGCGAATGCTCGGTCACTGGCGATATGTATTTTCAATCCTTCGACGGACGGATCTACACCTTCCCAGCAACGTGTCAGTATGTCCTCGCCAAGAGTCGCAACCCGGGGAAGTTCACAGTCACCATCCAGAACGCCCCCTGCGGAGCCGTGAGTCGTCTTCAATCTGCTTTATTTTACGTTTTATTTTCTATCCTTTTTTTCCTTCTTCTAGAGGATATATTTGTTTTTTTCTTCGCCTTCTGAAAAAAGTGTCTCGATATCTCAGAAACACTTTAGCCTCTGTAATTATACTATTCATGTTGGCTCGTCTTACATGTTTCTGCAATTTGTCTGTCATGTAGATCATATCATAATTTAAGTGCTCAACAATCCCTGCTGTGACTGAGACGGTGCGCGTATGAATGCCTCTAGGAAACGTTTCGATCAACCCCGAGCAGATAAAGAACACCCCCGTCTCTCTGAGCCTCTCATTTCCCAGCAGCCTTTGAGCTGCCCCGCAAACAAGGGGCAGACTGGAAGGGAGGAGGCGAGATATAAGATGTCCCACTCATCAGACAGAGCAGAGGCCCGAGACCTCTAACAGCCAACTGAACAGGATTACCTTATCTGGCCTGACTGACAGAGCTGCAGATGGCTTTGTAGTGAAGAGGGAGGTGAAGGGAGGCACTGAAGGGGTGGGGGACTTGGACAGAGAGAAGGTTATGCGAAAAACAGGAGGTGAATGATGGGAAGAGTAGAAGGAGGAGGGGAGCGGGGAGGTGGGTGCTAAAACCTTTTGGCTATAGGGCTCTGCCACTTATGAAAGAGACGATTCATAGAGGCAGATTGCTTACTGTCAGCTCAGGCTTCCCTCGTTTAAAAATATCTAAGAGAAAGTAGATAATTATACGAAGTACAATGTAAAAATACTTGTGATTTGTTTGAGTATTTCCATGTTGAGACGCTTGCAGAAAGAGAATTTAAATGCAACAAATATATAAAGCGCTCCAACACTATGATGCACTGATCAGATTTTAAGCTCATCAGAAGTTTTTCTAATAATTACACATAACTGTACATCAAATCTTTAAGTTTCGGACCTCTTGAATAAAGTCTGGGGGTTGTGATATTTTTTCCTCCCCTCTTGTGATGTGCTTCATTCTTCTTCATGATCCCCAGAGGATGAACCCTTCGTGGCGCCTTCACCTTGTATATATACGTTTAAGTTTGCTGAACACATTCATGCTCTCTGTGGCTTTTTTCTTCAAGACAAACGTTTCACCTTCAGTCTGACTGATGCACATCATTCTGGAGACGTTACTGTTTTTTATTTTAACAGTTTTGTGTTGTAGGGTGTGATGCACATTGCAGCCTCTAGGGGCTACTGGTGGAGCTTTAGACTATCATATGGTTTGAAAAAGTACCACAGACTAGCAATCTGACAAAAACAGTCAACTGTGTGTCTTGCGGTGGACGATTTGAGAGGCAAATTGCAAAGAGGTAAACTCGTTGTTGTCTCGTCTCTCCCTTTCATCCCATTATTTCGCTCTCTTTATCTGTCCTGTGTTATGTCTCTAAATTGCTGCAGTTTAGTAAAATGCCAGCATGCTTTATCAAGCAATCTTGTCTCAATAACAGAATTTGGACGGGGCCTGCATCCAATCAGTTAACCTGGTTGTTGACGAGGATTCGAGAACGGAGATTACATTGAGTCGTGTTGGGGAGGTCTTCATGGCCGGACAGTACCGCATCTCCCTGCCCTATTCTGACGGTAACATCCTCATCTTTTATCACCTTCCAACACTGTTCACATCCAGCGCTCGTCTCCTTTCATACCCTGCAGGTCAACGGCAGAGACGGATTGAATGACAATCTGTTGAACGGAAATGTTCCCAATACTTTCCTGACTTGCATTGTGTTGCACAGAAGACTTTCCCTCTGAGTATTGCGCCTTTTTCATACCAGTGTTTTCATCGGTGCAGTATTTTGTCGATGGGGTCAATGATCCTTTGTGTGTTTTGTGCTGAACTGTGTGAGAATCATCAGATATTTTGGTACCGTAAGGGATACAAACAACACCTACACCTATACTACCACTTACAGCTCTTTATGTTCTGTTGACAAAGGACTTTGCATTCCTGACTCAATTTAATTGTTTCTGTATGTGTATATATTAAGTGAACCTTATTTCCCTTCATCTGAAAGAACTCGATGTCCTCTTGCTCCATCTCTTACAGATGTCTTCCACATCCAGGAGCTTTCATCCATGTTCCTCCAGGTGAAGACGGCGTTCGGCCTGCGTCTGCAGTACAGCTGGACGGAGTTTCGTCTCTACCTGCAGGCCGACGAGCTGTGGAAGGACGACACGGTGGGGCTGTGCGGCACCTTCAACGGCAACATTCAAGATGACTTTCTGTAAGTGTGCGCCGGCTGACCTCTGACCTCCTCCCGTACCCTCCGTTAACCCCACCCGCAATAATAAAAAGAGACAGCATACTCCTGTTTCAGAGGCAGATACGGAGGTGACGCTGAAGTGCTTTCTCTCTCACACTCTCTCTCTGAAATGCACACTAGTCGGCCGGCTCAGCATCAAACGCCTCGCTCTCTGATCAGCTCTTTTAGGCGGGCCAGATGAGCACCCAACTGGACACGCTTCAACAAGGAATTTACTGTTAGTGGAATAGAGGCTTCACTGTACCGTATCGTAATGGCCAGCCATAAAGGGCGGATGTTGTCTAACAGCTGTAAATGGATATACATCACAGTTGGTGGCTGAAGTGGTCGTACGACTACGAGAAAGAAAACGCGCTTTGACGGCTTGTTGAATCCTGTCTTTTGTCTTCTGTTGTGTTTTTTAAATTTTGGTTTGGTTTTTCCTTGAACTTTTATGGATTAACAGTACAGTTACAATTACAGTAAAACTGACACATGTATATCTCTGCTATTCTCATTTCAAATTTGCTGCCAGGTCGGCTTGAGCTAAAACCACAAAACCTTTCAAATTTATTGGCAAATGATCAATCAGTGTGCTTGTACATAATCTTCTACTGTCCGCCTCGTTTGTTGGGTTGGGTGGAAAATGGTCTATTTGATAAGTGTGTCCATGCTTTTGAATTCGTTTAAAAATGGAAAAATGGAATGAAAAACATCAATTATTATTATCATTTTATTACATTTACATTTTAAAATAGTTGGAAAATTGATTATTTCAGAGGGTAATAGTAGCTTTTGGCTATAGCTAACATTAATGCTAAGCTCGCTGTGCGGTTGTCCTCCTTCAGGTCTCCATCCGGTATGATCGAAAGCACTCCTCAGCTGTTTGGAAACGCCTGGAGAATCTCGTCCGCGTGTTCGCCCAGCCTGAGTACGCCTCAGCTCGACCCCTGTGACACCCACCAGCAGGCCGGTAAGTTTCTCCTCTTCCTTCAACTCCTCCTGTTTTAACCATTCCTGTCAGGTTTAATGTAAACCTGTCTAATCATGAGAAGGTAGGCAGTAGATTAAACCTGCTGTGGATCTCACCTGTAACATGATGTTGTCGTCTCTCTTCTCTTCCCCGCTCAGTGTCCTACGCCTCAGAGATGTGTGATGTACTGAACCAGGAACTGTTCTCCGCCTGTCACGAGTACCTCAGCCCGACGCCCTTCCATCAGCAGTGTCGCTCAGATACGTGTAAGTGCGGGACGCCCTGCCTCTGCTCCGCGTTGGCCCACTACGCTCGCCACTGCCGCAGATTCTCCGTCATCGTTGACTTTCGTTCGCACATTCTCGACTGCGGTGAGTGTTCGGCACACCTGGTTAGTCTCAGGATTCACAAACCACTTTTACTAACAGCTGGATTTATGAATTGATTATGACGATGCGAAGAAGAGAGAGATGCGTTCAAAAATCTGCATCTCTATTTTTTTTGGTTTATTTTTTCCAGCGGTCACCTGTCCTGCCACCATGCAGTACGGCACCTGCGTGTCCTCTTGCCAGCGCCGCTGCTCCGCCCTCTCAGTCCCGCAGCACTGTGGGGAGGAGTGTGAGGAGGGCTGCGTCTGTCCTCAGGGATCCTTCTACAACCACCGAACACACACCTGTGTGCACAGGTAAGGCTGGCTAAAGGGGGACGAGGTCGACGAGCCGAAATATATCAAGAAAAACAAATCTTTTCTTTTTTTAAATTTTTGAGCAAAATAGCATTGCAAGGAGAGAGATGCAACACTTGTCGCTGTAACGAGGACTTTTCTTTAACATTAAAACATTTAAGACTTCCGTCATTTTAGGCAGGTGGGAATCAGCGACCAGGTGTCCTCGTTGCTCCAGCTCTGGTCGCTGCGGTGCTGCGGAAAGCTGTGAAGCCTGTTAAACGGCTATCTGGCTGGAGTCGCTCCACCAAACAAATCCTCTCAAAGTGATATTTGTATCTGCTCTGAAGCTTAGGTCAGCCTCTGAGTGGAAAGCCTTGTATCGTTCCTGCAGACGTTATAGAGCCAGAGGACCTCAGTAATTGGGCTCTCCCTTTCAGGCTGCTCTGCCCTAGAAGACATGCAGCTTAATTCCTCTTAAATGTCCCAGGTTTTTACATCCTAGTGCAGCGCTGTGCCTTACTTACCATGTGATAGAGTTTCATCAAGGAATTCACCGTGAAACCCCCCTTTCATTCCCACTCGAGCTGGGGACGACACAGATATCTGATAACCAGTGAGAAAGAATTTGTAGTACAGAGGCCGATGTGTGGCGCTGGCCTATATGTTACAAAGGCTTTCAGCCTCCGCTAAACAGTTTACCACAGCATAGATCCACTTTAACTTATTTATTTGAGAATTTGAAACAAGCAGAAGGAGGTTTGGTTATGGATCCGACACCCTGAGCTCTGATTTAACCTCCTATTTGTCCTTTATCCTCTCACCTGTAATAATCTACTTAAGATACGTCCTCTTTAGAGGATTCTAGGATGTCTTTGGACATCTAACAAACAGATGTTGCATCTCTCACATTAATTTTTCGTGTTTGTGAGTGCTTTTTTGTTTTTGTTTACTGTTTTGTTTTTCCAGGAGTGAATGCCCCTGCAGTTTTCTGGGTGCCGATTACGAACCGGGAGATGTGATCATGACGTCAGCAGGTGTTCAGTAAGATCCTCCTCTTCATCTACGTCTTCCTAATCAAAATATTCCTACATCTTAAAGGACAATTTCAGTTTTTTTATTCCGTTATTTTGGGCAACTAGCAAACAGTTACAGCAGAGAAAACACCTTCAATAAAAAGGTGCTCTGTAGTTACAACCCCGACTTTTCCTTTAAATTGAATGTGTTTTTAATTATGCCTCCCATTAACTTTCTGTATTTGTCTTCATTGTGTTTCATCTGTTTTCTCTTGCAGACTCTGCCTGAACGGTAAACTGGTGTCTCAAACATCAGACGGTGGTAAGTCACTTAAAAAATAAATAAATTAGATGATATTTAGCCGGAAGATGCACATTATCTTGTAATTATATTGTAATAATCATAAAGTTTGTTGTCTGTTTGTCTCTTACACACCAAACACACCAAACCACAGAAAAACATACTAGTTTTCT
This sequence comes from Pampus argenteus, assembly GCA_036937835.1. Lineage (NCBI taxonomy): Eukaryota > Metazoa > Chordata > Actinopteri > Scombriformes > Stromateidae > Pampus > Pampus argenteus. The sequence continues at coordinate 25,231,719 of CM072862.1, forward strand.
AATAGTTTAGTCGACTTTAACTATAACAAACCTCTGGAGCAGAAAACAGAAAATCAATCAATCAATCAATCAATACTGGATCATCTACCGTTTCTCATCTTCATTGTGATTTCTTCTTGTCCTCTTGCAGACAGGTTGTGTCCACCAGGTCAGATCTACCAGAACTGCTCGGATGGAGAGGACGGCCTCCTGCCGGGAAGGGGCGTGGCCTGTGAGCGCACCTGTGAATCCTACCTGCTGAACCTCACCTGCTCCACACATGAGCCCTGCGTGGCCGGATGTGCCTGCCCTCCTGGGTGAGTGATGCTCGATGATAACACAGCGTTCTCTTTAAACTACTGTTGTTGGTTGTAGAAGCTCGTTTGTGAAATGCTAAAGCTGTTGTGCTAACTGCTAACATGCTAGTCAGTCACAGCTTCTGCTAACCAAAAGTTTTTGGATTATACTTCATTTAATTCAATTAAGAGTTTAATTGAAGATGACTTGTGGTTGCTAATAAGACAACAGCTTCATAACATTAATTTTAGGGGATCTACTTATTGTACAGCACATCCATGAACTTCTTTGTGCAACTTTATCACTTATCATATCACGTTAGCAATATCTAGATAAACTTATCACACATTTTCTGTCTAATTTAAACCTTTTTTCTGCCAACTGGCCCTGATGAGGTTGACTGGTTTATTAATGTTTTTTTTTTAAAAAGGTGACATTTTGAAATGGCAGGAAATGAGGAGAGTAACAAATGACGCGCAACAAAAGTCTGTCGTAAACCGGGGATGTTTCAAGTCTTTATGACTGGAGAGTTTTTGACTCAGAAGGATTTTGTTACAGAAATACAAAAAGCCCCAAACGTCCCTCTGCTGATTGTCCACCAGCAGCCGACTGATCCAGTTCAGGTATGAAGGTGATTCATGTTGATGCCGCAAAAGAACGCAACCTTTTTTTCTTGAGAAATAAAGGTTATGAAACGAGTGTGAAACCTAAAGCTGTGAGTTCACCAGACTGACTGTGTCAGTGAAGCTGAGAGGAAGCAGGAGGAGGTCGGCCTGCAGGCTGGTTTAAAGACACACGAGCCAGGAATAATCCAGCGACCCTCCTCCTCCTCCTCCTCCTGCTCCTTCTGCTCCTCTTGCTCCTCCTCTTCGTCCTCCTCCTCTTAGCGCTGCAGGAGGCTCTGGGTCAGGGACCAAAAAAAATCCCCCTACCTGCTGATGCTGGTCACAACATTCAACACTATTTATATCCTTTCTTGCTCACCATGAAGTAATAAATCTCAACCCTCACACTAACTTATAGACTATCTAGTTTCAGACACAGTTGGCTCCTTCTGTTTTAGACAAACTAACCTCCACATGCTGAATGTTTTGACAAAAACAAACTCTCCTACTTAAAATTAGATTAGATTTAAACTTTATCGTCATTGCACACATCAGTTTGGCTTTCGACAGAAGTAGATCAATAAAGACGAAACACTATGTGCAGCAGATGGAGTCAAATATATTATGTGAAGTTCAGTATAAATAATGTAAAACTTGTTTTATTTCTCGTGGTGTAGTTGTAGCTACTTTATGAAGACAATAACAGATTTTTGTTCGTCTGCAGTAACGCGTTAATCGCTGCTAGCAGCCATGTTTTTACAGCCATGTCTTAGATTATCTGTAAAGAACCATCAGATGAGGTGGACAGACATCATCAGGTAGATTACCGTCATCTGATCCCTGTAATCCCACTTGGCTGCCAGCCTGAAAGGAGGGTTAAGTGGTTTCATTGTGTGTCATCCTGATAAGAATATGAACAAGCAGGGGTCAGTTTAAACATACGCAGGCTTATGACACGTCTGCACAGATTATATATCTGACTGATGATAGACATATTTGGGATTTCATAATACGTATCATAATAAGGCTGATAATAATAATATCGGTCATGTTGATGTATTGTTGGGCTCAAGTCAACGCAGCTGTAAAACAGACGTTATTAAATATCTATATTGATTTTGAGTAAACAACTGCTTAATATAAAAGTTTATACTGGAAGAAAAGTAGGTTTTATTTAACAAAAACTCTTTTTAACAACTCAAACTTTCCAAATGCAAAAGTGAAAAAGGTGATCCAGGTACAGAGATGCGTCACTTCTGCACATCTCAGCGCTGTGATTCACTGATTCCTGCTTAATCAAAATGACCTTTATAGTCTCTAAAACTAGTCATGGTGTGACTGTTAATAAATCCCTGGAAGCTGATAGTAGTTTACAGAGATTTAAAGGTTCACCTGATGTGTTACGTCAACCTGATCCTAAGATGTAGAGTTATAGATTATAACCTGATAGAAACCTTTCAGCAGAACATACACCAATAAACGAGTTTAAAAAAAGAGTTGAAATTATTGCACCTTATCGTTCCCACTGATGGTGATGATGGTGGAAGACAAAAACTTTACCAGCAGATATAAAACAGACAACGGATGATAAGCAGCTGCTCCTTCTGTCATATTAATAACTACACGTAGATGATTATCGTGAAAACAGAGTCAAAGTCATCTGCAAGGTATTCATCTGCTGCAGGAATTAAAACGCTCTAATGGGAAATAATTAGCTGAGGTGCTGACAGAAGAATCCATTGTGTTTCCATTCACAATGGCACACTTTGTTTATGATCAAAATGTAGACCATTCATTCGTTCATTCATTCACTCCTCATTCTGTGACAATTAGCTGAACTCATATGAACCTGAAGCTTCAGGTGCAACATGGACCCAAACAGAAAAACAGAATTTACAGTCTGTACGTCCAACCCTGATGTTTGTCGTCTACGAGGTGTTCAAGGCGCCTCGATGCGATTTGGGACGTGATAATTGGGTGACTTGATAAGAATTGAACTAAGATACCTGCACTGTTAGCACGATATGGAGATACAACACTCCTTATTTGGACATCCTGGCTCCGAACCAAACTTTACCTTCAAACTGGCTCCAATGGAAACCAGTAGGTGAGGTCACATTTTATATACAGTTACATACAGAACGGTTGAAGACAAAATGATGCAAATGATGAAAATCTGGGGTGCGGAGTTAGAAAGAAGTGAGGTTAACAGACCTCTGTAGCTCCAGGCTACATTAGCTGCTACTAGCACAACACACCGAAACCTCTGTGATTGATTGGCGGTTGAGTTGCATTGTGGGTAATGTAGGCTAAGAGATTCAGATGATGATGACACAAATGTATTTTCTTTCGGTTTGTCGCCGTACCGGCTGATAAAATTAATTTTAAATGTTTTACAACTGGCTTCAGGTAGCACCAGGACACCTGCAGGAGTCCTAAATTATATTTCTATTTTATATATATGGAATATATATGTATATATACCGGATGCATTTCACACTGCTGGTAACCCATTACACCGTCCATGCACCATGCAGCTACATCTTCCTCCGACACTTTTACATCTTCAGACAGAATTAAATTAAACATGAGGACCGTGTTTACGAGGATTTATTCATAATGTGCACGTAGTTTGGGAGAATGAATGATTTTAGAATCTTTGATCAGAGTAATTGATACGTCAGCTTGGCGGGCGGATAAAGGAAGCTGTTAACACCGTTTTTTTTCTGGGTTGTAACTCTACTCAGATGAACCTGAGGTTTGTGGCGGGATTCATTCAGTATGTCACTTCATTGTCTGCAGCCTCGCCAGTGGATATAGCTCAACCCTGGATATTACAAGATACTTATCAGCCTCGTCTCGCGGAGTGGAAAGCAAATGGAGCGATCCACACAAAGACTGTTTCTCTCTGTATCTCTGAGAATCCTAATTGTCTGGTTTTCTCATGTAGCTAACGAGTGTTACCGCGTTTCATCCACAGCCTCTCTCTCGTTTCCTGGCATCGCTGCCGGCCTTGGCTCTGCCTCTGTCGTCCTCTTGGCATACGACAGTCCTCATATCTTGGTTAGAAATGAACATGATGATTATGTTACAACTTGATAGGATCCTTTTAGACCACAGTTCTTCCATAATAACATCCATCGCTCCAAATTAGACTATACTGAGTTATGAGGCCTATTTGATGATTTCTATCAACAACTCATCCAGGTGACTTCTCACTCTCTCAGATCTTCAGGTGGGGCTAATGTACATCTATTGGTCGCCTCTGATCTATTGGTGCATCTCAGTGTGTCTCATCTTTTACTAAATATCTTTCCATTAAATATGTTACAGCATTTTGCAGCAGTTCCAACACTTTGCTGCAGCATTTTTCCATACATGTCTGCATAGATCAATCGTCAACTAAACAGTTACAGCAGTGATATATATTTTTATTGTTGTTATCCTCAATATACAAAACAAAGCAAAAGTGAGTTTAACATCTGGCTCGTGTGAACAGGACACATCTGTCTGCTCAACTTAAACCATCCAGGCGTCATTTTCATGAATTTTAAAATGTTTTGTCCGTTTGTCTCCCAGCTTGCTGAAACACGGAGACGAGTGCTTCGAACCCGCAGCCTGCCCCTGTCTGTGGAAAGGAAAGGAGTATTACCCCGGCGACAGAGTCTCCTCCCCCTGCCACCAGTGGTATGTTCACACGTTTGTAGAGAGTGTTTCCAAATGATGACAGTACTGTATACATTCATTCTTCTTCCTTACTTCAGTGGATCTACAATCGTTTTTGTTTTTGTTTTTTTTCCCTTGGCGTACAAATTTGAATCGCCCTCACCGACATCCTCCGACAATATCTATCAGGACGAAGACAAATCTCCAACAGCCTCGCTAATTTATCAAAGTCAGATTTTGTCTGAAAGCAATGAATCCTGAGATTGTCAGAGCAGCAAAAGTGGTCACCTGATATCCATAATTCTGTGTTATCACAGGGCAGAAAAAGGCCTGGAAAACAGAGCGGGCCCTTGTATGACTCTTTGATTCCCTCGGCTTCAGGCTGTTCATCGCTGGTGAAAGGAAACACTCTCCCAGTGATCTCAGTCTTTCTCCTTTCCTTCCATTTCTTCTTCAGGGAAGACGATGTAGATGACAGCCTAATGATTCAAACCTTTGACGATTCACCCACCACTTCTCTGACTGCTGTAAAACCGAGGCTCTTTACAAAAGGAGGCTATTAGACGTGAAAAAAAAAAAGGTCCTTGCACTAAGTGGGAACAAGTTGATGGTGAATCACTGAAGCTTTGCTGTCTTTGTAGTGTTTGCCAGCACGGGACGTTCCAGTGTGTGTTTCATCCGTGTCCATCCATGTGCACGGCTTACGGTGATCGACACTACCGGACGTTTGATGGCCTTCTGTTTGACTACGTTGGTGCATGCAAAGTCTATCTCATAAAGGTATTGGCAATATGTATTATTCATACTCAGACTGAATAATTATCTGAGCATAATACGATTAGGGCCGACAGTATAAGGTACCTTTCTTCCTGTGAACGTGTTTTCCTCCACAGAGCAGCACTGATGTGATGCTCAGCGTATCGGCCGAGAACGTCGACTGTTTTGACGGCGGAGTCATCTGCAGGAAATCACTGCTGATCAACATCGGAAGATCCGTCGTAGCGTTCGATGACGACACCGGGAAGCCAGTAGGAGTCACTTTTAAATAATAATAATAATCATCATCATACAGGCAGCAACACATGTAATCTTATAACATGAATACTGAAATGATTCTGCAGAACCCGTCCAGTGTCGTCGACAGGAAGCAGAGGATGTTCATCTGGCCAGCTGGATACTTCACAGTCATTCATTTCCCAGAGGAAGACGTCAGCGTCCTCTGGGACCGTAAGACCACCGTCCACATCCAGGTTGGACCTCGCTGGCAGGTACGACTGTTGTTCACTGCCTTTATCTGACTGACTGGGTCGTGCAGGGGTGTAATGTTACATTGATGCTGCAACAGTTTCTGTTTCCTGCTGTTTTTTTTTTAAACCAAGCATAAAAGTAAAAATATATATACAACCAGAACATGTGTTTCTTCAGATTAAGAGTATATTTACCACCAGCTGCTGCTTCCTGTCTCCCCTCGTCCTCCCTGAAGAGGATAAATAATATCTGAAGTGTAGAGAAGTGAGCTTTTTAAGAGGAGATGACATTTAGCGTATTAAGAGGATATGAGGACGTATGTGAGACGTTGTTGGGATGTTGGTGATGTGTTCAGGGGAAGCTGAGCGGGCTGTGTGGGAACTTTGACCTGAAGACGGTGAACGAGATGCGGACACCCGACAACATCGACTCCCCGACGCCACAGGAGTTTGGAAACAGCTGGACGGCAACGGAGGTGAGTGGAGCATCATCATCATCATCATCATCATCATCATTATCATCTTCAACCCTGCGAAGCCTTTTAATTAGTCAATTATCTTGTTTATTTTCATCATTTATTAATTTTGTTTAAATAATTTAGACTGTATCTACCATCTGCATCCATCAAATGAAAGTGTGTGTGTGTGTGTGTGTGTGTGTTCAGTGCGTGAACAGTCCAGACATCAGACACCCCTGCAGCCTCAGTCCGCTCAGAGAGCCTTTTGCGAAGCGGCAGTGTGCCGTTCTGCTCGGTGAAGTCTTCCAGGCCTGCCACCCAGTGGTGAGTAACGGTACAACAGCTGATTACAGTTTAAATTACTTGTATTTAATTATTTAATTTGCAAAACATTTGTCTTGAATGAAACACTCACTCCGTGTTATCTGCAGTTACTTCATAAAGGACCATCATTTTTAGATGGTTAATATTTTGGTAAATTAAATAAGTCCATAGATAATAATAATAATTGAAAGTAAATAATTGAAAGTATTAGTTTAAATATTCTCATACTTTTGACCCACTTTTGTGTAAGAACGGAGAACTTTTGAAAGTGTTTGTTCTTCTTTGTGCTCAGGTGGATGTTACCTGGTTCTACATGAACTGCCTGGCGGACACGTGCGCGTGCAGCCGCGGAGGCGACTGTGAGTGTTTCTGCACCAGCGTGGCGGCGTACGCCCAGCGCTGCTGCCACCAGGGCGTTCCCGTCGACTGGCGCTCCCCCTCTCTGTGCCGTAAGTCAGAAAGCAGGGAACGAAGAAAACGTCATTATTTTATAATCTCTGTTTCTTTTCTATATGTTTTCATTTTGTAATATCTGTTACTTCTATTAATATCATTATTAACTGTCTCTCTTCTTCTTCTCTGCAGCCTTCGATTGTGAATTCTACAACAAAGGTACGACGGTCTCTACAAGACAAACTACATCACACACTCAAACAAACACCCACATCTAAACTTTCCAAGGCACTGATAAAATACTCTGAGCTGAGTGTGATGTGATGTCAGAGCGATATAAAACAAGGCACAAACTGCAGGAAAAATACATCCGAAAAATTCAAAGCCAAGTGTGGTTCATTGTGATGTATAGTGTATAAGGTTTGTTGCATATGAGCTAAAACTGCATTACTGCTCTGTATAATAATCCTCTCTGCACTAACATGGCCTCCTGTCTGCAGTTCTTGGTAAAGGCCCCTTCAGGCTGATCACCTTCAGGGATCGGACGTCGCTGCTGGCAGCCACCAGGTCCACCGGCTCCGTGTTTGTGCAGCGTGGAAACCTCAGCGCCGCCGCTGGCGTCCTCTCGCAGTTCATGATGACGCCGGGCCTCAGCACAGCCCGACCTCACGGTGAGCTCGTTTTAATGTCATCTTGATTGATTTCCATAATGTAGCACAGAGCTACTTTACTTTGATGTTTGTCTCATCTATCGTGTGTCGTGGAGACCGGTCAGTGTTGTATTGTATAGTCCAGGTGATTTCCATCCAGCTCCTCACTGCAACATACAGCAGACTCATTCTGTCCTCTTCCTGTTCGATGGCTTCTCCTCCTCCTGCTAATCAGACAATCAGAGAGTTTCTTTCTGCACCGACTGAAAGTCAGCCAACCGGCCGTCTCCTCTTCCACTGTTTCCTCTGCGTTCGACGTTGTTTGGAATAAGTTGTGCGTCCCAATGAAAACATTGATGGTGGAGATGAACGGTACAATAGCAGACGGGTACAAGGATCAGATTGCCAAATGCTAATATAGCAACCTGAGCTACAAGTTGAGGCGAAGGCCGGTCAGCAAGCCAAGACTGAAACGAGCCGGTCGGTTTAGAGTATCTGCTGCATTCTGGCTCCGTTTCAGAGGAAATGTATAAAACAACATTTTCATTGATTTCTGAGAGTTACCAGAAGAAGTTTGTTCTGTTGCAGTCTGTATAGTGTCTAATGGAGTGAGTGTGTATGTGGCTGAATGTAAATTAGTAATCTGATGAATCATTTTGCTTTCATCTACACAGACACATCGCGGGTTTCCTTCGAGGCCGCAGACAGACCCAACTACTTCCTGTATGCAAGTGCCAGTGGTCAGGTGAGGCTTGCCAAGTGGGAGGACAGCAAGGCATTCTGGGACAGAGCCACCTTCGTACTCCATAGGGACACCTGGATCTCCGGCTACGACTCGCTAGAGTCCCACGCCAAGCCCGGCTTCTTCGTGCACGCCACCCTGCCTCGCTTCCACCTGCTCAAATATAGACACACCGACAGCTTCCGCAAGGCCACTCTGTTCAGACTGACAGGTAACACTGATATGACCAATGTTCAGTGAACACATCACACGCTGCTGTTACTGAGTGTCTTAGGATGATACAACATGAACCTCTACCTTAGAAATCTCAGGAGGCGCAACAGATGATCACAGACAGACAGACGTGCAAATAATTTGATTGTATGTACAGAAAAGACCAGATGGCAAAAAAACAGTGACAGAATTATTAATTAATGATTAATTAAGAATTAAGTTTTACCTGATGACAGCTGGAGATATTGTCATTAAAAAGACATGCTGAAGCATTTTAATGCTCGGGTTTGACTTTATATTTTTAACCTCACAGAGCCATCAATGAGGATCAGCTGATCGTCAGCACTCTCAAAGGGTCAAAGGTCGGCACTTGTCTGCCTGCATACTCAGCTCACTGCTGCTAATAATATGGCAGCATTTGTTTTAGTTAATGGAAAAGGCGAAGCGGCCAATGGCAGATTGAATTTCCTGCTGACAGCAGTGAATGTTGTACATGTTCAAGGCAGGAGATCGGAGACGTTTGACAAACACTAATGGCTTTTTAAGTTCTTTACATTACTGGTCTATGAAAACATTTGTGGACCATTTTTAGTTAGTCCGAGTAAGTCATCTTTTTAGGTGTTAAATAGGCTACTGAAAATATCTGGCCCATCTACAGTTGATGGTTTTAAAATAAAGTTTCCATCCAAGTTTCCAGAGTTTCAAAATATGTTTAGATGAACAATAATAAATGTGGATAAACTGATGCATGTAACAGAATAGTTTCTATTTGATGAATGAAACTATTAAAACTTTATGAGAAGTTTAGATTCACCTATTCTGTTTTATGTATATTTCGGTATCTTGGTGCACAGCGCTAACACATAACTAGACGTGGTTATGAGAAACTTGAGGCCAATTTAGACAAACATACAATGTTGTGGTTTTGTGATCTTGATGTAAAAGTGTCATTTTTTTATCTGTGTAATTTTCTTAAGGCCTCGGCCCAGACGCCCAGCCGGCGCCTCGGTGTCAGTGGAGGTACGACTCCTGCATCACTCCCTGCTTCAGGACCTGCAGCGACCCGTCAGCTGAAGCCTGCATCACCATCCCACAGTGAGACCTTAACCTCACATCTTAACACAACTGTTGTATCAGGCCTGCACCGATCTCAGATTAAACATCAGCTGGCATCCTTGACTGATTTCAAAACACAAAAAGACTCAAGAAACCAAAAATGCCAAATACAAACACAAAAGACTCCACAAAGTCCATGAACACTAAAACCATGAGTCCATGGCAAATGATGCTAATAATAGAATAGACTCAAGTTTTACAGTTTAGGTGAGATCGGACAGTTTTCTGTGGGGTTCTTCATAGCTGTGTTGCTTCTGTACAGAGTTGAGGGCTGCCTTCCTGTCTGCCCCCCACACATGGTCCTGGATGAGGTCACCCGTCGGTGTGTCTATGTTGAAGACTGTGAGTTTCCCCTGATGGATACTGACACTTCCCTTCAGATAACTCAAAGCATCCATAATCTAACCCTGTCTAGCTCAGTTCTTCTCTAATACACTTCTGTTTTGTTTTGGTTCAGGCATTAAGGTCCCAGTTGCTGTAAAGCCTGTAACACCATCCGGTCCTCAGCCGACATCTTCAGCTGTCACCTCTGTGACTATCACAAGCTCTGTTGCCTCCACTACACCTCCCAGCACCACCCCCACATCCTCCACCCCTCCACACATGGCTCCCACTGCTAAAATCACCACCGCTGTTCCTGCTGTGAGCACACAGACAACCTCGTCAAAGTCACCACCCGCCCCTGACGAGCCAACCCGACCAGTTTCAACATCTTCTTCTGTAGCTCCTGAACTCCCCAGAACAACAGCACCCCCACCTCCCCGAACAGCGCCCCCTGCTGTCAGGCCAGAGGTGGTGGAGCCACTATCTACGGTCAAAGTGACTGAAGCCCAACCCACAGCTGTAACAGGAACAACAGATTGGACGACCAGTGCTGTGAGCTCCACCATCAGCCCCTTCCACCCCAGTACGTCCAGGACGAGCGGTGCTCCCTTTGCCATCACAGCTCTTTTCTGGCTCATCTCCTCCACCAGGCCCACTGATTCCCTGAAACCACTCTTTACCACCACGGCAACGACCCTGCAGCCATCCACCACCACAGCACCAACCACAAGCTCCATCGAGGGGCCAACCACTATCACCACCCTTCCTGCTGCGGTCGTGCAACCAACTGATGAGACCACAAAGGCTACAACACATTCAGCAGCGGTTACTCCAATTGTAACCGCTTCTAGTTTAGGACCAACTCCGGTGTCAGAGACTTCAGCAGTTACAGACAGGACAACTGTTCCCAAAACAACTACCACAGCGTACACAGACACCACCACAGCGTACACAGACACCACCACAAAGCCTGTAACTGTGGAGAGAATTCCCCCTACAACAACTACACCCATCACTCCTGGTTTGCCAAGCACAGCCTCCACAACCACTTCCCCTCTCCTGACCTCGTCACCTGTTGAAACAGTAACAGTCACTTTGCCAACAGTCACTTCAGCAAAGACCACAGAATCAGTCACACCAGTCGCACCTATCACCACCAGTAAAACAACACCATACATGATTCCAGAGACAACAATGCCGCCTGTTGCAGCGGTTACCACTGAGAGGATGGTGCACACCACCCCTACTGAACCAACGACCTCCACAACAACTGCTCCTGAGATACCAACATTGACTTCGACCCATGTTGCACCGACTACAACTGCACCGCCTGCTACCTCTGCTACTACAGACTGGCAAACAACAACAAAGAAAGTGACCATTCCTGAATCCACTGCGTCTAAAATACCTGCAGCTACCACAACAACGGCTGCACCTCCACCTGTGAAGATTACGGACACCACAACTGCTCCTGCTGTGTCCACCACTACAACCTATACTGAAAGAACGTCCTGGGCTGCTACCGTCCCAACAACTGCAAGAACCACTCAGACCACAGCCTCAAGACCTTCAGAGATTCCAGAAACTTCCACCGTGCCCACCGGTTCTCCTGCCACAACAAAACCAACTGTACCACCGGTGTCCCTTACAGAAACTACTACTGTACCACTGTCACCAACAGCAGAGAGCTCCACCTCTCCTGTGTCCACCACGCGGACCTCCGAGCCATGGCATCCACCCCATCGGGAGACCTCCTCCACCCCAGTGTACAGCCCAACAGTGAAGACTACACCAGAACTCACTTCTGAAACTGTCATCCACGTTGTCAGTTCCACCGAAACTATCGAAGTGCCTCGCCTTCCAGCAACAACAAAACCTGTCATCACCTCTGCAACATCAGCTGCTGCCACAACCACCACCGCCACAACTACAGTGTCTCATGATGAAATCTCTACTGCAGAATTTACAGCCACAACAACCAGGAAAGCAGTTACACCCGGGCCTCCACCCATACCTGGTGCTCCTGAGACATTGCTCACTACAATCCCTACAAGAGCTCCACCCAGTGTTGTTACCACCACCCTCAGACCTGTCACCGTACAGCCGATCACAGAGATGACGCACCCACTGACAGGCAGAGTGGAGGTGTCAGCAACAACAGCTACAACCACGCCGCCTCCTTCTTGGTCCCCGTTAGACACAACTACTTCTGCCTCAACTCCAAGACAAACAACGTTTGCAGAAAAAGTCACCACCCGGCTGGTGTCGACTACGAGAGCTACACCCCCTCCAACGTCTACCACCATCACACGGACGACTACCCTCAGGACTACACCCAGAGTTCCTGTCACAACGAGAGTCACTCCCAGAATCACGTCTACTTCCAGGTCTACCATCCGGCCAGTTACAGCAAGGGTTACTGTAGCAACAAGACCCCCAACAGTAACTGTTAAATCAACCACTCTTGGCTCACCGACTGTCACACCCAGCCCCGGCACAGCAACTGTGTCAACGTCTACAACCATTGCAACATCTGTTCAGCCGGTCACTACAGTGAGCACGACTGAGCGGCTTGACACAACTCCTGCAGCTCCCGGCATGACTACCACAGTAACCCCGGATCGAGTGCCTGTTCCAACTCTAACAACAGTCACAGTATCTACAGCTGTGCCCACAATGGCCACCAGAGAGTCAACCACATCTGAGAAAGCAGTAACAACCAAAGAAGCTGAGGCGTCACCATCCACATCCCAACCAGTGACTCCCCCACCTGATGTGCTGAGCTCCTCCCAGCAGCCTGGTATCCTTACTCCCACTACAACTTCACTCCCAGCAGCCACACCGGTCCAAACTACCACTGCTGACACAAGAGATTATACGAGTCCAAGAGCAACGATGCCTCCTGCACCAGCGTCTCCTTACTCACCAGTGGAAACAACCAGACACACAGCAGAGGGCACCACGTCCTTGGCTGTATCACCTACAAGGATGTGCACCGTGGGTTCTGTTACTTTACATTTTAATCTTATAATTAATTCTGTGTTTTGTATATTTATTTACAGACCAACTGTAGAATGTTTCTTGTAGCAGACATATTTATTTATACTCTTTCCTTCATTTCTGAGACTTTTTAAAAATTTTTTTATTGTTTTTTATTCCTTTCCCTCCAGCCTCCATATGCAGAGATCGTCGATGAGTGTACCAAGTACATCTGCGTCAACAACCAGCTCGTCATGTTCAACAAGTCCCAAAACTGCCCTTTCACCTCCGACCCGCCCAACTGTGGCTTGCTAGGCTTTGCCATACTGGTCAATGGAGATAAGTGCTGCCCTCAGTGGGACTGTCCATGTGAGGAAAACACACAGAAGATTTCATAATGTGTGAATTTTGTGCCAATTAAGATCATAGAAAAACCCTGTTCCAGTGTCAAACACTGTTCACACTGTTTGACTGGTCTGAACGAGCTCTTGTTTTTAAATTTCTGCAGACCAGTGTTGTTTCACACATCGTTTCATCTCTCCTGTATGTTGCAGGTCGCTGCTCGATGTTTCCGGACCTGAATGTGATTACATTTGATGGGAACAGCGTTGCCATCTACAAGGCTGCCTCATACATAGTGACCCAGCTGCCCAATGAGACCGTCAGTGTCCAGGTTCAGGAGTGTCCTGCTGACTCGGATTCACCAGTGAGTCAATATCACACTCACAGGGGTTCCTTAAGAAGTGAGATTTGAATGTAAGTCACTAATTTTGTTTGTGAATTGTTTTCTGAAGCTCCTCTGGAATTTCACCAACCTGTGTCTGGTAGCACTCAACATCACCCACAAATCCAACCACATCATCATCAACAGGCTGCAGAGGAGGGTACGGTAGATTTTTACATTATATATATTACCTGTCACATGAACACATTAAATCTCTACTACTAATAAAGTACATCTTTTTTTTTTTTTGTTCAGCTCTACGTCAACTCGCGCTACGCCAAGCCTCGATTCAAAAAGTTTGGCTTTGAGATCTATGACACAGGCAACATGTACCTGATCCGCAGCCCGGCAGGTCTCAAGCTGCAGTGGTACCACAGCACCGGGATGATGGTGATCGACACTGAGAACTCCAGCAACAAGCTTCCCACCATGGGCCTCTGTGGTACGAGCTGTATTTCCATTGTGCTTTGATCATTTATGTTCATTTTCTTATTTGAAACATGGAGCCAAATTTCTCTACATATATTCCTTCTTTTTTTAGATTAATTGATGTCAAAGCTTTAAAGGAAAAGATAGCGTGTAGTTTTAGTTTTTAATTTTTAATTTTGTGACATTAGGTTTAAGTTTAAATGGACCATGTGGTAAATTTTGGACCTCTGAGTTACAGACAAATGAAAATTTGTATAGATGTTTACAAAAAGATCAGTGAGATACAATATAGACATCAGGTTCAACAAAAACCCTGCTGATGTGCACCAGAGGGCATTATGGTGGCCATCACCTTGTGGGCTTAAGACATGACAAGCTAATAGAAGAAATGGAGCTGGTCAAACATTACCAACTGTTTTTCAGTTTTATTAATTTACATAAAAATTAGAAGAGAAATATTTCGCTCTCTCACACCCAACCAAGGTTTCTGTGACGGAGACCCAACCAATGACCTCACTTTGGCCAACGGCACCACGGTGGGGAGGGGCGAGGATCCCGCTGTGTTCATTGACAGCTGGCAGGTTCCCAACACCACCAGCTACATCAGCCACAGCCGCCGCCGCGAGCTCAACTGCTCCACCAGCGACTGCTCAAGCTGCCTCGCCATGCTGCAGAACCACCCCTTTTCCTCCTGCCACGCCTTCGTATGTGTACCCATCTGTAAACTCATTTCCAGGTTCCTTTACACATAACCGGATCTGTATCTTAGCGGTTTCCAAACTAGCTAGAGACTCTGTTTGAACTCAGACAGGTTGTTGTTCTGGTATCACAGGAAATACAGGTCGTATTTCTTGGCAGGATACAATTGATCTGATTGGTTTTTTGTTTTCAGGTCCCACCAAGCACGTTCTGTGAGGTTTGGGTACAAGACTCGGAGTATGTCAACAACCAGTGTGTGGCGCTGGCTGCCTACGTGGCTTCTTGCCACAAATTCAACATCTGCATTGAGTGGAGGAGTCCAGACTACTGTCGTAAGATTTCTGGCTGCTGTTAAAACATTGAAGTACTTGCAGTTGTTCTTTGAGCTGTATAATTCGTGCCTGAAACAGAGACTCATGTAGTACACTGTCAGCTGTGACGTGTTTATGCAGGCAAAAAAACCCTATGAGGCAGTAAAGTAAAGTGTTTGAGCCACCGACAGTTTTGTCTCTCTTCTTGTAGCCTTCGTGTGTCCCGAAACTCTGCAGTATCAGGCTTGTCTACCTGCCTGCACATCTCAATCCTGCCCCAACCACGACTTTGACTCGGACCCGGACCAGTGCTCGGGTCTGACCGAGGGCTGCGTGTGCCCTGAAGGAACGCTCCTCCACCAGCCGTACTCCGCCCTCTGCATCCCCCCTGACAAGTGCGGTAAGAACACATTTTACAATCTTTTTGATTTAGACAGTGCCTGTTATCAGCATTATTGAACCAGAAATCCTGGTTATATGTGTGCATGTGTTTGTGTGTGCAGCCTGCACCGACAGCTCCGGTGTCCCTCGTGCACACGGCGAAGTGTGGAAGGCCTCGAAAGACGCCTGCTGCATGTACCGCTGCGACAAGGACACCATCGTCCCCGTGGAGTACAACTGTTCCAGCGTGGCAGCACCTGTGTGTCGTCGAACAGGAGAGGTGATCATAAGCCTGGCTGACGACACCAGCTGCTGCCCACACAAAGTGTGCGGTGAGTCACTGATTCAGTGATGAAGTCACATCAGCAGTTGTTAAAATCGAGACTCGTTTAACAAGCAAATGTCAAAAATGATAATGAGGTGATTTGTGACTCTGCAGTGTGTAACCAGACCCTGTGTGACCTCCTGCCTCCTGAGTGTAAATATGGTGAGAAGCTGGTGTCATACTACAGACAGGACTCCTGCTGTCCGGATTACGTGTGCGGTGAGTTTCTATGTTATGTGTTTTTTTAATCGCTTTTATTTTGAAGCCTTTAAAGCTTTAAGTTGTGGTTTTATTGGAGGTTGTGCTGTATTATTTCCAGACCTGAATCAGTGTCTATAAAGATAAAACTAACCAACCGTTTCCTGCCTTTAGCTTCATATTTAATAGGCATATGTGGGTATGATTTCTCAAAATATTGAACTATTCCTTTAACTTTTCTGTTTACGTGTGTGTGTGTGTTTTAGAGTGTGATCCTGAGCTGTGTGAGTCGGACGTTCCCGCCTGCAGAGAGGACCAGACTCTGATTGCCACCAGAGCCGACGGCAGCTGCTGTCTGGCCCACATCTGCAGTCAGTCCAAAACCAAAGTTAACATCAGCAGGTTAAATTTAAAGTCGTCAGTGTCATGAATAAAGTGTGTGTGTGTGTGTGTGTGTTTTCTGCAGTGTGTTCTTCGTGTCCGGAGGCACCTCCACTCTGCCAGGACGGGGAGGTCCTGACCGTGGACAGTAACACCACGGACCGCTGCTGCCCCGCCTACCACTGCGGTCAGTCTTCTTCTTGTAAATCTTCTTTTATGTGATATGAGATGATAAATATGTCACAAATCTCTTTCTTCTTCTTTTTTTGTATTTTTCCTTGTTTATTATATTGGGACTGGAACTAAAAAATCTGTTCTGTAATTAGAAATTAGAAAAATATTTAACAATAAAAATATAAAGACACACACAAAACAAACAAAAAAAAACCAGCTATAAATACATAAATGAGTGTCATGTTTTTACTTTGTGTGTGTGCGTGTGTGTGTGTGTGTGTGTGCGTGCAGTGTGTGAGCCCTACAGGTGTCCACAGCTCAGTTGTCCCGTTGGGATGTCGGTGATGTCCGCGTCCAGTCCGGGTCGCTGCTGTCCCAACCAAACATGTGGTACGACTCATAAAACCACTGAAAACAGCAAACGTAATGATATGATATGAATCAATGTGTCAGGAATTATCAGCTTTCTAACTTTCTTGGTCTTGAAAAGTATTTTATTGTATTGTATAAAGTATTTTGTTTTTATTAGATCAATTTCATTCTTTAAGTCAAATCTGACTTTTTTTATTTTTTTTATTTCTAGTGATACAGAAAAATGTGTTTGAAACATGACAGATGATGTTTTCCATTTTCAGAGTGTTCCTGTGACAAGATTTCCTCCCCTAAATGTAACTTGGTACGTTCTGACTTTTAGCAAAAACCATTAAACACACAAAAACAACACAACGATGTGTCTGTAGTTCTGTCTGTATTGTCTGTTATTTTTTTTCACGGCTCCGTTCTGTTCGTGTTCTGCAGGGAGAAGCCGCCCAGCTGGACCGGGCCTTCCTGTCCGACCCACAGAACCAGTGTGCCTGCAAAAGATACAAGTGTGGTGAGTACTGCTGGTTCAAACCCCAGCAGCTATTGCACATTTCCTCTCATAACAATCATAAACGGTTTACTACATTGTGTGTGTGTGTGTGCGTGTGTGTGTGTGTGTCTGTGTGTGCAGTGCGGGAGGCGGTGTGTGTGTACGGCGAGCGGGGCGTGTTGCGGCCGGGTCAGACCCTGGTGGAGCACGGTGACGACGGCTTGTGTCACAGCAGGCAGTGCAGCCGAAGCCTCGACCCATCGAGCGGCTTCCACCTGCTGCGCACCAGCAGCACCAACTGCTCCGCCCACTGCCAACCAGTAAGACCGCAGCTCACACACCAGCACAGGAAGAAGCCCACTTCCTTTTTTCAATAACAATATTTTAATTTATTAAAGAACCTCAGACGCAGGTAGAGAATAAAACGCCGCATATAAATGCTCTGTATTCGTTTCATGATCTGTATTTGTTACTAAACTAATACCTTAAAAACACACACACGTGATGTGACGTTTGATGTGCTTTGTGTATTTTTTTTTTCCTGATTTCAGATTATTTTATTGTTTATCTAACAAATCGAATGTTTCAGAATCAGATCTACATCCCTCCCAAGGACCAGTCGACATGTTGTGGTGTTTGTAAGAATATTTCTTGTATGTACGAACATGAGAATGGGACGACGGCGCTCTATAAGGTAAATTTAACTTTATATAACATATACTTACTTTTTTAACCCATATTTATTTATTTGTCATATTCATTAAATGTATCATTTATTTAGTAATTCATCATTGAGCAGCTAAACTGAGTTTCTTAATGATGCTCCTGCTGTTACTCAAGCCTTGAATCATCCTCAGTGTGGTTTTATTTCATTGTTTTTTCAGCCGGGAAAGTCCTGGGTGTCAAACTGCATGAAGTTCGACTGCACGGACACGTTGTCTGGACCCACACTCATCTCGTACTCCTTCAGCTGCCCGCCATTCAACGAAACAGAGTGTATGAAGGTCAGCGTGAGGCAACACACACACACACACACACACACACACACACACACAGCAGGGTGCGGACGGGATTGCTTTTAAATTATTCTCTTCCATAATTCAACCAGTTTTCACACATATCTGGTCAGAACAAACACTGTGATGATACTTACAGGACATATAAACACATTTATATTTAAAAGATCAGTTTTATAATTATTCTTTAAGGCTGTAGATGGTTTTATAAAACATTGGGGGCTGCTGGAATCACCCTAATGTCTGTTATGATGTATTACTGGATGGATATTTTATATACTTTTGACATGTTTAACATATAACGATATTTTTTGTGCTATGCTTGTTCCATGATGGTCTAAAAACTGTTAGAGGGGTCAAGTCCTGAATATTTAGTTTTTCAAGATATTGAGCATTTGCACAAAATACCAGCAATCAGGGACTTTAAACAAAGAATATCCACCTTTAAAAAAACATTTGCACTGATGCAGGAGTTATTATTATTGCTGTTCTTATATATTTAGTTATATATTTATAATTATGAAAGGATTTCTCGTCTTCTTTCAACATTTTGCCTCTCGTTGTGCTCTCAGGTCGGTGGAACTGTCGTAAGTTACATGGACGGATGCTGCAAGACGTGTGAGTATCTGACCCGAGCGTAGCCGCAGCTCTCTAGTTAGCGTAGCGCTGTAGGCTGCAGCTGACACTGAAGAGCGCCTCCACCTGCCGCTCAACATGTTTCCAACATGTTTGCCCTTCAGTTTGTCCGTTTCAGTCCAAAAGAAATCAAACCTGGCACCACATTGTCTGAATTGGCTGTTGTTTTCTATTACATTTGTCTTCTGTTTATTCATATTAGTGACATCTGTCAGTGTGCTTTTCAGTGAATAAAAAAAGGTCTTAAACTGGCAACGGATAATGATAGAAGTAGCGTTCACTGAAAAGCATCTGAAGACATGCAAGTAGCTTTGTGGTTTATGTGCTGCAGCTTACCGTCATGTACCAATCCCACCAGGTACTGGATTCCCTCTGTTCCCTTTCCCCGTTAGCCCCTTGACTCCCACAGTTAACACAAACTGTGAAAGAGGTACCAAAACAACAAGGCTTGTCAGTGCTATTGTTGATATTCAACAATGTACTCCCTCCAAACTATTATATTATATTATATAAAACACACAGGAAACCCCAAAGTCTGACTGCAACTTCCTCCCCTCAGCAGGACGGTCCTCTCAACTGATCTCATTTCAGGCTCTTAACTGCGAACAGTTAAAAAAAGACAAATAAATTCTGTCTTGTGAGTTTGTGATTATGTAGTTAAAAGTGGTGAAATAACTAAACTGAGGCGGGGGGGGGGGGGGGACCACGATCATTTAGCCAACAAATGATGTCACACTTGAGAGGACAGCAACGAGTATTTACTCCCTGTGGATCACCTACATGTACATGATAAACCCTTTCCCCATTTAGCGCTGTCTGGGCAGTGCATTGTTGATTGCCAACAATGTGCTGTTGGTAGTGGCCCAGTAGTCGGGCTTAGACGTCTGCATGTGTCGGTAGATACTGATGCGGGTTTGGTGTTGGGAGTCTTTCATTCACTTAGCTGCTGTAGAAGATCTGCATGCTGTACCTCCACCACCACCAGGGGGAGCTGTGTGGAAAACTGAAGCTTGCTATGTGAGGCATTTTACCATCGAAGAATCATCAGCCTGTTTCTGCTCGAGGTTTTTTTTCCCGTTGAAGGGCAGTTTTTTCAAGATATTTGGCACTATATAAATAAATATAAAATAAAATCAGACTCAGTAGACACCCGATGAAACGTTCAGTATTTTAAATTTCGCTTTCAGATTCTCGGTCAATAAGAGAGAAGTTGTTCTTATGTTCTTATGACTGTGACGAGTAAACAGATCTTGGTGTGTAAAATGCCAAACATCGAGCTTTATGCTGCTTGTTTTGTTGATGGCTCAACGGTTGACGGGCATTTTCTGTGCAATCTAAACTATTTACACATTATCTTTCAAATGCTAAAAACTTTATGTACCATTTTATGTACATGATGAAAGCATGAATCAGATATCATTCCTACAGGTGTTATTTATCTGTTCTTGCTCCCTGTCTGGGAAACTTCCTCCTTTGCTGCTTTCTAAATAAAAAAACTATTTTTCTTTTTTATTTCTGGACTTTATTTCTTGTCTTCCTTCATCTAACTCATTAATCCACTATAACAGCCTGTCAGCTTGAGCATGAGCAGCAGCCGCGGTGCTTTCTCTCCTCTCCTTCCTGGTGTTCGCTGTGTGTCTCTACATCTTACAGCAGATCAGATGTTTCCGTGAAGTTTGTCTGCAGCTGATTCGGTTGATTCGTTGTGAACAGGTAAAGAAGACGGGAAGTCGTGTCAGAAGGTGACGGTGAGGATGACGATCAGGAAGAACGACTGCCGCAGCAACAGGCCGGTACGTCTCTACGCACACGTCAACACACACACCCCGCTACATTCTGTACTGACTGTCTCCGTCCTGCAGGTGAACATCGTGTCATGTGACGGGAAGTGTCCGTCCGCCAGCATCTACAACTACAACATCAACACGTACGCTCGCTTCTGTAAGTGCTGCAGGGAAACAGGGCTGCAGCGGCGCTCCGTGCAGCTCTACTGCAGCAGCAACGCAACCTGGGTCAGCTACACCATCCAGGAGCCCACCGACTGCTCCTGCCAGTGGTCCTAGACCCACACACACACACACACACACACACACACACACACTCACAGTGTTCAAATCTACATCCTCTAAAACCACAAGACAAAAAGAAACCTCCGCCATGTTGCTAAAGGATGTTGGGAGAGTGGAATACTGAGCTGAAAGTTAATTATTGTAGAGTAAGTCGTTTGGGCGCCTCTGCTGGCAGGGAGGTGGTACTGCAGTTCACTGACCTTTGACCTCTGACTTCCCCAACGAGGTCACCTTCAGGTGAATCATGACACCAAATTCAAAAAAACTTTAATATTTATGTAAATTTGTGAGGCTGCAAGATTCAAGATTACTTCAAAGATGAATTTATTAATAGTTGTAATAGTAATAAGTTGTTCAGTGTATCATTTCATCATAAACATATCATTATGTTGGTATTATATTTTAAAATAAGCCTATTGTGAGAACACGGTGGACATAATTCTTCTTCAATATTCACTTTAGTTTACGTATCTGATATTTCCAAAGACTATTAACAATACATTAAAAAACACTTTTATATTATTTTGGGCTGCAAAAGAGGGATGAATAAATGTGACTTTAGGACTTTCTTATCTGTCATCACAACAAATAATTTTCCTTGTAGCAGAACATTTCCCTCTTTCAGTTTTGTGTCGAAAACCCGTAATAATTTCAATGAGTGACGTTAAAATTATACACGACCATCTTTAAAAACACGCCTGTAATATGACCGTAGATGATTTTAGGTGTATGTAGAGTCCAGTGTTGCTGCACTGCCGCCTCCCTGCCAGCCTGCAGAGAAGAGAAAAAGTAAATCGACTTTTATTATTATGTTTTTGCATGTTTTTCCAGAGCGTTCCTGTATGCTGTGTTGGCTAAAGAGTGACACAAATTTAAAAATGCATTTTTAAAAAGTGGTTGTGATGCAGAAAATGAGGAAATGCTCACTATTCACACCTAAAACTTAAGCAATCCAATCAACGAAGGCAATGAATACGAGCCAATCAGAGGCAGTTTCATGCCAAGAATCATCATCATCATCATCATCATCATCATCATCATCCTGTTGGATATCCACATTTTACCCAGAAAGTTGTGCCTTATTTTTGTAAATAAGTCAATTTCCTAACTTTTTAAAAATGATTTGCAATATGAAATTCGTAGATGTTTCACTCGTAGAAAGACGACAATAAACTGTATATTCAGTGATGTGAAATATACGTTACATAATCAATGCTAGTGAGGTGTATTAAATGATTTAAATCCAGCTGTATGTGGAGCACTTTATTTATTTATTGGAGTTTGATAGAGCACAGATCATGTGGACGACAACAAGAAGAGAAGAAAAACGAACAAACCAACCTCGATCCGATAAAGGTTTTAGTCCCGATTTACAGAAAAGAGTGAAGGTGTTTGTCCAAATTACACAGACCCACCGGATAGTCGAGTTAAAGAGGATTTGTATCATACAAATGTACATTTGCATTTTCAATAAATATTTCATTTGGAAAAAAATTCTCCATGTTTGATTTGTTTGTGAAAGAAACACACACATACAAGACCAAAAGAAAAAAGTCCAGAGTCAGACTCTACAGCAGATGTGAGAAAGTAAGATTTGGGACCATATGTGAACATTACAAACGCTTCTTTAATTTCAGCGTGTCCAGTATCAATCAAGCGCTTAACCAGATGTGTAAAGAAGGATACTCAGCGGAAGTCGGGCCAGTAAATCTGCTCTTCCCCTCGTATTTCTGTTTCACAGCTTTTCAGTCCAGACTCGCTGGCTGGTCCGAGCACACAGATGATTACATGGCGCAGCGTGTGGGCACGGGCAGACGGGAAAACGATACTGAGCCATGAACCCACAAAACCCGGAGACTAACAGTTTATAGCAGTCATGTAAGCCTGGTCGCCGCCATTTATATCTGATTCTGTCCTGGGACAGAGCGAGCAACTCAGGCTGAGTCGATAACACGAGTTTGGTTTATTGACTAATGTCTGATATAGTTGTGAAAAACAAGACTTTGTAGGACGATAAAGCCGTTAGCCGTTAGCATCAGTTCTTCATACTTGTTCAAACTGCGTTTTAATGTGTTTACAAAGTGCAGATTTAGCTATGAATAAATAAAAACTGGTTGCACCACACAAACTAGTTGTTATGTAGAGATTAGCTGTTACTAAATATGTAGCTCTGCTAACTGTTGCATTAGCTAAAACTACCTGAACGAACCAACTAACAAAGCTAACATTAGCTTGCTAATATCCGACCTTTAAACGCTTTTTCTTTTCACAGGAAGAAAAACACACTCAGCCTCAAATGACTAAACTTTATGCCACTAACGTTAAATAGCGTTAAAAAGTAAATAACATCAGTTAGCTTAACATAATCAGACATTTCCTTCTCACTGTATCAATACAATTCACTCATATTTCTCCAGATATGCAGACAGAAACAAAAAGTCATTTCTACATTCACAAAGAATTGGCTGATACGTTTATTTTATCTTTACGTTGCAGCTTGTGATGCTGCAGAGACTCCAGGTAATCACAGTGACTCCAGTGACTCCAGTGAGTCCAGGTAATCACAGTGACTCCAGTGAGTCCAGGTAATCACAGTGACTCCAGTGAGTCCAGGTAATCACAGTGACTCCAGTGAGTCCAGGTAATCACAGTGACTCCAGTGAGTCCAGGTAATCACAATGACTCCAGGTAATCACAGTGACTCCAGTGACTCCAGTGACTCCAGGTAATCACAGTGACTCCAGGTAATCACAGTGACTCCAGTGACTCCAGTGAGTCCAGGTAATCACAGTGACTCCAGTGACTCCAGGTAATCACAGTAAATCCAGGTAATCACAGTGACTCCAGGTAAACACAGTGACTCCAGGTAAACACAGTGACTCCAGGTAAACGCAGTGACTCCAGGTAATTACAATGACTCCAGGTAATCACAGTGACACCAGTTAATCACAGTGACTCCAGTGACTCCAGGTAATCACAGTAAATCCAGGTAAACACAGTGACTCCAGGTAATCGGGATCTTCCAACAATCGTTCAACAACAGTTTTGCTAAATTCAGCTTCAGCATCATTGCAGCGTACAGGAAGTGATTACACATGACTCTTTATTAGTTTTTGCTTGCAGTTTTCCCAATTTCTGCAATTTAACCATGAAAAAAAAACATTACATAGCAAACTGTAATAATCACAAAAAACCCAAATCCTGGAGGGACTACTTTTATCCGTAATTAGGTTTAGGCAACAAAAGCTTAGGTTTACTAATACTGTAGTTTGTACAAACAGATATCGCATTTCAAGATGTTATAGTAGAAAATAAAGGAAAACATTAAGCTTTCACTTTCTTCAGTTTCAACATTTTTATGACTAGTCAGATACAATAATTTGCAACTTTTTCTCAGTATGTTGACATAAAATAAATACTTCAGGCAGTGTTACGTTTCCTTCAAAGTGAATTTACTTTATGAATTTAGCAGATGATAATATCAGCTCCGAGTTCATCCAGTTACACCTTTCCTGTTAACCTATACTGAGCCACTGAGAAGGGCACATAGTGATCGTCCAAGTGCACACGACTGCTGACGTCCAGCTGGCTGGATGGTTGCCCAAAAAACATGCACAAAGAAACTGAACTGAGGCTCGCCCGCTCACACCGTGTCAGGAAGGTACAGGAGTACGAGTCGAGCAGAGACGAGGTCATGTTCACACGTGTTTCTACATGAAGTCATGTTTCTGTTTTTATTCTCTTCATCACAGCAGCCGACATGTTTCCGAACATGTTGATTAAAAAAAAACACTCCAGTTAAATTTAGATTATCAACAATAAAAAAAACAACAACTTGACACTACAGTGTTAACTTCAGGAGGACACACAGTAACACACCGATTTTAAAGACTGAAATACAACTGAGATGTGTACATGAATGAACCAGATTAAAACATCCCAAACACACACAGTAAGTTCCAGATAGTGCTCAGACCCGTGTTGTGTTATGTGTGGGGGGTTTGTTGGCTGTGAGAGGTCGACTCTGGTTGCCCTGATAATCCTGCTACAACAGCTGCACCATCAACCCCCGTCCTCCCACCGGTTAAGAGCTGCATGTTCATATTAATGTTACAGCACTGAAAGGCATTTTAAATGTTCATTACTGCTTATTATCCATCAATCAGTCATTTGTGATTTTAGAAAAGTCGTGTACACTTTACATCACAACACAAATCAAAAGTACATTTACTACTGGTGACCCTCTGGAGGGCCCCGACCCCTAGGTTGGGAACCACTGGACTAAACTAGCTAACTGTATATAAAGTAGTTGAAACTAGCTCCACCTCCAGCAGCTACAACAGTAACATGCTGCTCTAACACTGATGCTTCAGTATTAATAATATAATGATCTAATGATCATATCTGCTTATTGATTTTCATGACATACAGAAATTAATGGAGATTAATGCATCTCTGAAACTGCAAGAAAAATACATGAAATGATGTTAAATTTCAAACATAACCAGCTATTTTTTTGTTCACTTGTTGACATATAATCATCATCTTTTTAAATAATATGTTGAATTTGTTAGCAAACAGTTCATTATCATTCATTCGTTCATATTATTATTGAAAATATGGATTATAGCTGCTTTAAATAATGGATTTGATAAGAAAATAATAATGAAGTGGTGATAAAATATTCTTAAGAGGCTCATATTTCCCTCTGATATGCCAACATGCTCATTAGTCAAATCTCCTCTTTACTGAGCAGGTCAGCAGAGTCGCAGCCAGAGAGAAATGCATCATGGGTAAATGCTCACAGTGACATCACTGGAAAGTGACTGTCAGCTTGACAAGCTCAAAGCAGCTGCAGAAACACACACACACACACACACACACACACTCGTACTGGTGTGACACAAGGTGCAGCGGGGGAGGAGGGTCTGCTTACTCCACTGCTAACTCTCTCCACTTTCCATCATGATCTTCATTTTAGTCGAGCAACGACAATAAAGGCGACTTCTACGCAGCTGTGAAGTGTGTTTGTGGAAGTGATTTTCACCAACGTTACTTAACATAGAAGTTCATACGATATCGACCAGTTTCAATTTGCTCAAATTCGATTCTGAGAAATCATGTTTTGTTGGTGATCTTGGCTAAGAATACTACAATACCCATGAACCTCGACCGCCGTCGCTATGGAGACGGAGCCATGAGTGCAATGAACTCAAAACGCTTTACTGCTGAAGCAAAAAAATAACAACATAAAAAAATAAGACTTAGGACAAATAATAATTCAGTGTTTTTGCATCAGAACAGTCAGTATTGATAAAATTAATTGCAAATCAATATTTTACAACAATTAGCACACTGTTTTATTAATTGAATGTGTTTCTGTATTTGTTTTTTAATGTTTTAACTTCCACATTCATGCTTCATTGAAGTCCAGTCTGCTGCCAACAGTTCACACTCTGAACGCTGAATACGAGCACATACGGTAACATGATACGGTGGCGGCAGCTATTTTCTTCTTTACGAATGAAAGTATGAATCTGAAATGTGATTCCTTCACGTGTCCCGTGTTCACGCTCCGTAGATCCTGACATGTGAAAGATGAACTTCAGCTCGACACCAAACGTGACAGACGTTATGGTTTTATTATTCTTATAGTTATCGAACCGAAAAAGGAAAATCAGACAGAAACAGAGAGAAAGAAGAGTATAGCTATGATTCATGTAGAGATCAGCTGGTATTCAGTTAGTTGGACGGATTATGAAATGTTTATATGATAATATTGCTCAGTTTACACAATATATTGTTCAAGCTTATTTTCCTTTTTAATTGCAGTCTGTGCACTTCTATAAATATGAATAAAGCTGCTACTTCTCATTATAAAACACAAAAACACCAAACGTCATTTAAAGAAATAATAGAGATGAATAAACATCACCGTGAGGCGCGTTTGAATTTATCTATTTAATTTGGCCAAAGAAAAAAAAAACCTCAGATCAGCAGATTTTGACTTTGCTGACGCTGATGAGTCCTTCCTGTCCAGGTCGCGCGCTCATAAAACACGTCAGCGCCGTCACCGCTTCAATCAATGCACCTTTTGTCACCGCGTCTTTGAACAGGACGGCAGCCTCCCTCTGATTTACATCCGAGAGGAGGAGGAGGAGTGAAAAAACATCCCGACGTCAGAGGCTGATGATGACAAGGCCAGACGTCCCGGGACGGTGAAGGAGAGAGAGAGAGAGAGAAAGCTGGACATTTGTCCCCTCTACAGGAAGTGACCTGATGTCTTTGTCACAGCAGGAGCAGATAGAGAGAGCAGGTTGAATTGATTTAACCTTTGACCCCTGAGAGGAGAGAGGTGGACCTGATCTGTTCTCAAGACCGAAACACAGAGAGGAGTGGTGGGTGCTGCTTCCTTAAACTATAAATCAGGACGATTAGTTTCAGACCTGAAGTACTGTAAACATACAGTACTACGAGTGAAGTACAGAAATGTAGGAACACGAAGTACTTTAAGTATCAGAAGTAACAGAATCGCTTTGCAGTAACACGTATGAGTTGGTTGGTTTGATCTTTAAAACGTAGAATATGTAGAAGTAATAATACTTACATTAAAATATAAGGAAATAACTGTTTACATGACCGGTTTTAATTGGCTGAATGGATTAAAGTGTTGTTGTGCTGCTGTGTTTGTTTGTTTGTTTGTTTGTTTGACTAATCTTTGTAATGAAGTCAGTTGATGATTTTTGGAAAAGTTCATCATGTTATTATGAAATTAAAATGCATCATGTGTTTTTTTATTATATGAAGTCTAAATATGTGAAGTAATGAGTAAGAAAAATATAATTTACCATAAGTAGGTCATTATAGAGAAAAAACAACAACAACAACAAACAACCTTCAGGGTGATTCAACCTGTATCACATTATCATCCATTTCTATTAAATTAAAAGTATCGAGTATTTTTACCATATTTATCAGTAATAAGTAATAATACTTCATTGCTTCTTTCTGTTGCTTTTTAAATAGTGATTATGAACCATGAATCTGTGTTGCCGTGTTACGAAACGGTGACTCATCACTTCAGCGTATTTCA